>VUQG01020707.1:0-13868 GCA_015106755.1 Etia nguti | reverse complement strand
CCCCCCCCCCCCCCCCTCATAGACTGTTAAAAGAGAACTTTATAAAAACAAAAGCACAACAGTGCAATGCATACCTTTGCACTTTGGGGTATTTCATCTCTGAGATGATGTTGGTGGCTTCAGTTTGGCTTTGTTTCAAACCAGGAGGCCACATGTTGTCCACCCAGTCCACTTGGTCCACCTGTGAGAGCAATCAAAGCAGCACATTCAGCAACCAGTCACAGTGTTCTATCATTTTCTATTTTTCTACCATTCTTCTTTGAATCTTTCACCAGATTTGTGACCTCTATCAAACCTCTTATAGTATGAGACACAGCGAGGGTCGGGGGCAGATTACCACTGTAGGACGCTTGATGAGGTTCTCCAGCTTGGTGTGGCTGAACTCCAAGCTAATGACATTGAACAGTTTGTCCCGCTCTTCCTCTGGCGTCTCATAATAGCGGACAAACTGAGCCATGCTCATTTCAGAGCCTTTCTGAGTGCTCACATCCATAACATCCACAGACCGGCGACTGCCTGCAAAGAACAACCAGGATACGATGAATTTAGCCAATGAGATCATACGTATCAACATCAACACACAATCCAGTGCAGTATGTCTGTGAGTCGGTGTATGCTTTGTCATATTTATACACAGAGAGGTTGTACTCTTGCAAAATATTCTACTATGAACAAGAGCAGTACTTCTTATTTGTAATTCCTAAATTTAACCACTAGATGGGGCAACTACACCCCAATCATCCCCTGGCTCAATTTCTTCCAGGGCACACTTGACACAATTGTATTGCACTGCATTAGAAAACAGTTGCAAACAGAAAACAGCATGATGAGACCTTTAACATAACCCCACAACATGAGGAAAAGGCCCTGGGTGAACCTACCGTGATGATCCTACACACATATCACAATGGTACGAGAGGTAGACAGAGATACAGGCATACAGCAGAGTGACTAACAGATGCATGCTCACTGAATAAATTATATCCTAAAAAGAACACCAAAAAAACAACACTGATGTATTAACATGCATGATTAAAATAAGACTTTTTTGACCTTCTCTTCTATTTTTTTATGTCCATTTCTAGCATTTGGCATCAGCAACACCCACTAGATTTGGCTGGTTGGTAGGCAGATAAGTAAATAAATCACTTCTACTATATCTTTCAACTTAGCAATTTCTATAATATCAGATAAAATTAGTAAATTGTTATGACAAAACTAAAACAGCTACTCATTATCCTGAAACTTTCCACATGCCTAGTCATAGTTAGTGCAGGTTGAACATGTATCCTTACATCATCATAAATTAAATGAAAAGTAAATTTGACCATGAAACAGATTCCATTACATTTTTAAGTCATGATGGAGCATCACCATATCACAGACTGTTTTGTTTTTTGTTTTTTTTACTTTTCAAGACAATGCAAAAGCCCTTACTCTCTGAAAAAGATGCAGATATACTTTGGTCGTGTTTGCACCCAGGCTAAGACTAATAAGTATATACACTCGTAAAAATATGCATGTGTGTGCATCTGTGTCTACTTACCAACTAGTCCTTTAATTTCACTGACTGTAAATTCTGGATCTGGCATTCTGTGTATTTATAAGAAAGGGATGCATGTCATTTAGTTCCCAAAGACTTAAAACCATAAATATATATAAATAAAATAGAAAGTAGGTTCAATCTACACCATGTGCACAGGCATTGCACATTCAAAGGAAAGGCTTCTCACCTGATCCCTAATTGATCTTTCTCTTTAAAAATGAGAGGGATCCTTAGACCCTCCCTTTGCACATACTCATAAGTGAAGTCTGCAAGACAGTAGTTTTACATTGAGGTCCAAAGCATTTATTTCAAAACAACTGCAGTCACATGTAACCTATAAGAAAGCTGATATGCACCGTGCTGCTTTACCTTTACCCTCCATCACCCGGACAAAGTCTGCGCTGTAGCTGTCACTGAGGACCTTTTCCTCCACGCTGAACCCTCTGATATTTACAATTTCCTCCACGTCGGACAGGTCCTCGTTTTCGTCGTACATCGTCCGGGAGATGGAGCGCTGCCATTGAAAACGAGATGGTTTACAAGACAAAAACAGAGCCACGCGGGAAGAGAGAACTCTTTCTGCCCCAAAAGGCCACTTTCTGCCTCCGTGAACGGTCATTGTGACTCGTGTGAGGGGACCGATCGTTCATTTTATGCCTGACTTTCAAACTGGAGCAGTGGGTTGTGCTGAAGTTTTGATAGTACTATAACAGCAGTCATTTCTTTGAATTTGTGAACCAGTGCAAAAACCACTAAGCCAGGATTATCCGGGGGCAGAGCCAGCTGTTTTTGATATTTTATAGAGGCGATTGTAAAATGTTTGCTCGACTCCGCTGCTCCAGATATTGATTTATCTCGTTTTAATTACGCTACGCTCGCTCAACTACTGCGATCGGGAAAAGAAGTTGTAGACCTTAAAATGCGACAGTTAGCCGTTTTTCCTCGTTTTGCTTAAACTTGGACATCTTAAGTGACTTGACAAATATCCCAACGCTCACAGTCGCGAGCGTTAGCTTAGCTAACTAATTAGCTCGCTGCCAGTCTCGCCTCATAAGCTAACATTTAACACGGCAGATGGTACACACCAGCCTGCGTCCAGATTCAGCACACGTCTCTGCGGCCTGAGCCATCGTCTTTTACGATTGTTTTCCGGCCACTCAGTTTCGCGAATGCATCTCCGTGCGTGGCGAAGTTGAGAGAAAACACTTAGCACGCTTTACAGGTTCAAAACAAGGGAACCATGTTTTTGTGTATTACGTCACCGTCAGGAACCAAAACATTGTTGGACAACGTCACGGTGTGTCAGTACGCTGCTTTTTAACCGCGCTCACCAACAATAAACACTCCCCACGTCACACGGTTTTATTGTAGTAGTGGGGGGAAATTATAATAATACAGGTTGAATACCCTGTTATCGAATAGCGCTCATATCTATTTTAAACAACAAGCAATAGGTATTGTATATTTACCCACTTTTATTAAACTATAAAGAACGGTACATTTAACTTTTAAAAAGTTTATTTTTTATTTCCTTGTTTATAAGTTTTACATGTGCAATTCTGATAAGCTTGTTTCCACCGCTGAAAAATAACATAACATTTAAAAACATTCGTAATTATCTTGAAAAGTTAAATAAATAGCTTGAAATTTCAAGCTATTCAATCAGTAACTTTTAAGTTTTAGTGAATTTTGAGATAAAATCCCCAAATTTTTACATACCTTTGCTTTTTTTGTTTGTTTGTTTTTTTCTTCTTCTCCTTGTTCCCTAGTAGGGGGAAAGGACAGAGCTAATTTGGGGTTATTATTGCAAATATTTAAATTTCATAACGCGAAATTGTTAAGGGTGTCATTTTTTTCTGAGCTTTGAGTTACTCAGTTTTTGGGAGATAACTCCAAATATCGACTTGCCTCTCCACGGCATCATTTTTATTTTTATTGTTATTTTCTTCTTTTTTTCACTGGCAGAAACAAGGTTCCGTATGACGTAGCTCAGTCCTAATTATAGGTTCTCTCAAAATCTTGACTTACTAACTTAAAGCTCTGAGAAAATTTTGAGATAATAACTCCAAATTTCAAGTTACCTCTGCCTGGAATCATTTTTGTTTATTTATTTTAAAAAATATATATATATATATATTTTTTTTAAATTGTTTATTTTTTTTCAGTGATGGGAAACAAGCCTCCGTATAGCGTGGCTAAGCTGAAATTTCCGGTTATTTTCTCAAAATTTCAACTTAACATCTCGAAATTTCAAGTTATTTTCTCAATTTTCGTGTTATTAACTCATAGTTTGAGTAAGTAACCGCAAAATGTGACTTTAGACATTTTTCTAAAAAATATTTATGTATTTATTTACAGTGGCAGAAACAAGCTTCCATATAAACTCCGTAGTTACACTATTATCGCTGACAAATAGTGAGTAGCACCATGTTTTTAAGGCAACTGCTCAGCAGCGGATGTTTCCATGGGAGCGCGAAGACTTATGGGTAATGCAAGGTGCAGGCGGTACAGCGGCACGCTGAAGAACGACAAGAAATTGCTTCCGCAGTTCAGTTAGCAGGCGAGGTTAACTGCTGTGTAAGTGTACGCTGTCGGAATCTCTTTTTTTCAGTAACAGAGTGTTTTTGCTAAGTGTCGCAGAATGAGTCTGAACGAGCATTCCCTGCAAGCACTGTCCTGGAGAAAGCTGTACCTGAGTCGAGCTAAACTGAAGGCTTCCAGTCGGACCTCGGCTCTGCTGTCTGGATTTGCTATGGTAACACGGTCTCCTAGCCAGCCCTGGCACTCTTCCGTGTATGAATCAGTTACAAGACATTACTGACCTGTGTTGTAAAGTTGTGTTTTCCTGTTTCCTTCCGTCTTCTCAGGTGGCTATGGTAGAAGTGCAGCTGGACAACAGCTACCCCTACCCACCTGCCCTCCTTATCGCCTTCAGTGCCTGCACCACTGTGCTAGTAGCAGTTCACCTGTTCGCTCTGATGGTCAGCACCTGCATTTTACCCAACATAGAGGCCGTGAGCAACGTCCACAATCTCAACTCGGTGAAGGAGTCCCCACATGAGCGAATGCACCGACACATTGAGCTGGCGTGGGCGTTTTCCACAGTCATTGGTACTTTGCTCTTCCTGGCAGAGGTGGTTCTACTCTGCTGGGTTAAGTTTTTGCCCATCAAGCCCAACAAATCCAGCAACAGCACAGTTTCCTCCGGAGTGGCTGCTGCCATTACCTCAACCTCCATTATGGTGCCCTTTGGTTTGGTCTTCATAGTCTTCGCTGTGCATTTCTATCGCTCCTTGGTGAGCCACAAGACTGACAGACAGTTTGAGGAGCTGGAGGAGCTCTCCAACCTCACCAGGCTTCAGAATGAGCTCGATAACAGAGGAGAATCTTCCATCTTGCAGTCGCCAAGCTCACATTTCCCATAGTCGGTCCAGCTGATGCACATCTGTGGTGGAACTCGTGACCCCTTTGGGAATTCTCCAAGTCAGAAGCCTCATTATTGGCTTCTATGCTTTTTACAGGAATGAAGATTAATCTCACTCTTTATTGTGAAATTTATTTTGTGAAGAACAGTTGTATTTTTTAGAAAACACACTTGATTGACTGTGAACTCGTATATCTGCCGTGCTGCATGTAGCTTGAAATCGGAAAGTCTTAACAGTGATAGTTGACTCACTGATCTCCAACGGTATGGGAGAGACGTCTGAACAGTAACCTGGAATCCTGTCTGTTGCTGCCTGCTGTATTTATTTAACCGTCTGTCAGTGAATACTTCATTTGTTTATGTATATTACCTTGTGAACCACGTGTATTTAACCCTTTTCTCCCATTATTTACATGGTCTCATTTGTTTGTTTTTAAATGTTCACAATTTGCATTCGGAATGCTCTCCGTTTGCGTCGACTAATCAGCTGCCAAACTTACAGTACAACTTCACTATGTTTTGTTGTCATGTGTTGCACAGGCTGTGGTGTTCAAATAAACACCTTTTCACAAAGTGGTGTTCAAAGTTAACAATCACAGCAAAAATCAAAAAATGTGGCTGCATGTGGAGAGTCTGGTTTGGGCTTCGTGAGGATGTTGCCTTGTTAGGAGGCAAGCTGCATCAGCGGTCCCCAACCCCCGGGCCCGGTCCGTGAGTCGTTTGGTACCGGGCCGCGAGAGTTGAGGCTCGGGTGTGAAATGTATGTTTTTCAGGGTTTTTATCGTTATTTTTTTATCGTTAACTCGGTTTCCCTGGGTCTTTTCCTGTGTGTTATGAATAAATCATCTTTTTTTTGGTACCGGTACTGGTTTTATTTTGTTGTATTTATCCACGACACCTTAAAGGCCGGTCCGTGGCGCAAAAAAGGTTGGGGACCCCTGAGCTACTTGATGCCCGCTGTGATAGATAGATGTTCTGTCCTTATATTACAAACTTTGCACTATGGAGCTGGCAGGATAAAGCGCCTCTAATGTCAGAGCAAGCTGGACATTTGTGTTATCACACACTAGATTATCTAGAAAAGTATGCAGTATATGTATGAAAAAGAGCTTAGTCCTATCTATTTACCTTAGACTGCTGACATTTTTATACACACTAACACAGCTTTATAATCTCATTGGGATCTCTGCTGCACACTTATTGTTAATATTAATTATTAGTGCTTTATTTTGAAGAGTCTGAGCACTCCACTTGTCTCACATATTCTGAACTGGCATTTTGCTTTTGTGATTCAGTCTTGAAGTACATACTGAGAGCTTTCTAATTGTGTTTTTAACATAAAAAGTGATTATTTTGAATTAAGAGTCTGTGTGACGCTGTAGTCCAGATGTGGTCAGAGATGTGTTTACTTAAGCAGCTGGGAGCTTGATAGATGGCCATAATCCAGTTGCTAGGGAATTTAAAAAAAATTAAAATATAATGAAAAAGTTGTGTGGGGGGGGGGGGTTATTTCTAAAGGGGAAAACTTATTACACTTACAGTGACATTTTAAGTATTTTTTGTTTTAATTTTGATGAGTATGGCTTGTAGCTCATGAAAATCTGAAATCCAGTCTCCTGAGTTGGCTGACCACTCGCACACAGTAACAGCAGAGTCAGCAAACCTTGTGGTAGTACCTTTGGCTCTGTGGGAAGGGGCTGAGTCCTGCTGGAAAAGAAAATTGGCATCTCCTTAAAGCTTGTCAACAGATGGAAGCATGCAGAGCACTGGAAAACCCTGGTAGACATCTGTGTTGATTTGGGAGTTGATGTAAAACACATGGGACAGACTAATAGCGGCAGATAACACGGCACCCCAAATCACCAGAGACTTCAGAAACTTCACACAGGACTTCAGACATTATGGATTCTGCGCTTCTCAGTTCTTCCTCCAAACCTTTAAGACTTGTGATTTTCAAACAAAATGCAACATTTGTTTTGTCTTAAAAGAGAACTTTGGACTGCCGAGCAAATTCAGTTCTTCATCTTTAGCCCAGGTATGACGTTTGTGATGTCTCTGCTTCAGGAGTGGCTGGATATCAGTTCCTGAGTCAGCTGTTTTTGACAATCCTCTCAATGCCGTGATTATCTCTCTTGCACCTTTTCTTGCCACACTTCTAGTCAACTTTTTAAATCCTGTGATGCAGCACTCTTGAGAACAGCCAGCCTTTTCAACAATGACTTCCTGTGGCCCACTGTTCATGCGCAGTGATGATCATCATCGTCTAGTCAACTGTCAAGTCAGCAGTCTTCCACATGATTGTGGTTGGTGGTATTGAACTAAACCGTGAGATACACTGTATTTATACTGTTTGAATATTAATTTACTCAAACTCAAAATTAAATATTCTAATAATTTTAGATACAGGATTCTTGATTTTCATCTATATTCCATAATCACCAAAATTAAGAAAAAAGGAATATATTGAAATACTGTGTGTGCAATGAATATAGAATACATATGAAATTTTATCTTTTTGTATTTCTTGAGAGGCAGTAGTATTATTCAAGGTTTAGATGTGGTAAAAATAGCAAAAGATCATCCTCTTACAGACTGTTTTTTAGGACTAGTGGTTTATTCTTAGGACAGCTATACAAACTGTAAACAGAACAAAGCATGACTGCTTTCTACTGAATAACGTGGCTTGTGTGTCAGTTACAAGCTCACAAGGATTTATACACTCAAGGCTAATGTGTGATCAGACACCATATGACAAACAGATGGATGTGTAATACTGAATTTATCATATGATAATCTCTTTTAATTGTGTGCTCATATTTGTATTAAGTCATCCAATATAATGTTTTCTATCTTAAGAGGTATATATATATATAATCTGATGAGGCATTTCTTTCCTTTATGATTTATTATCTAAACACTTTTGATTGGGAACAGATGAATCTGTCACATTAATGGATGATTTTTTTTTTTTAATTCTTTATCAGCAAGCATGCGGTGAAGTGGAAACTTGCTCTTGATCCTCTTGTTGTTTATCAGAACCGACCAAGGTAAGCTGATTCGGCTTCCCTTAAAACCAGCTCTGTATCGATCAGGTGTACCTGAAAATAGAAGATAAGTGCATGCTTTCATGCACAGTAGTACAAATGGAACAGGGCTTTGTTGTCAGCGCTTATATGATTATGTCATGTAAGCAGTGTAATGTAATTAGTTGTGTAATTTAATTTTGATGCATGGCTGTAACAGTCAGTTGCAACGCTGTACCTTTGGAATCGGATATTTTGCAGGCATTGGTGCTCCATCTCTCCCAAAATCAGACAGGGTCCCACATTTTGGCACTCCATCCATCCAAAGGCCTTCATAAAGCTGTCCTTTGTCACAGTAGTAGAACTTTCCACGACCATCCTTCTTGCCCTCTCGCCATCTACCTTCGTACCTGTTTCCATTTGCTTAAACAGAAATTAGAAAGTCGCATTATAACATCCAATTTATAATCTAGTTTTGATTCACATGCATGTAAAGAAAATTTTCTCTTACAAAATATAATGATTCCTTCTCCATGATTCTTATCCTTCAGCCACTTGCCCTCATAGATGTCTCCATTTCCATAGTACATTCTTCCCCAGCCACTCCGCTGGTCCTCGCTCCACTCCCCCTCGTACACTTGTGAGTTATTGTAAAAGTATGTGCCGTACCCCTGACAAGGCAGACAAATACATCACTGACCATACATACCGATATGTCTTGCAGCGTGCATGTGAAACATTATGTCAGATACATACATGCTTCTTTCCATCTGTCCATTCACCACAGTACTTCTTCACATACTTCTTTGATCCTGGGAGTAACACGCTGTAGGTACCATACCCATCACGTTTTCCGAATTTCCATTCTCCATTATAAATGGCACCAGACTTCTTCCAAACCTGAGTTCCCTTGCCTTATAAAAAATGAATAAACAAACAAGCAAACATGATAGCTGCACTATACTTCGAACCTCTCAGGAGTTGAGTGGAAGCTGACGACAAACTATATCTCACCATGCTTCTTATTGTTCTGCCACTCCCCGGTGTATTCGTTTCCACTGGGTGAGAAAACTGTGTGCCGCAGTCCACATTTCTGTGATTTAATGTCCAGCAGTGTTGACAATGGGGGACTAGTTGGAGGTCTTTTGAGAAATGGCATTGCTGGTGGTAGCTTGATGAAACCTGTAAGCATTAGAATGAAGTTTAAAAAACATGTTTGCTGTCTTTCTGCCACTGAAAATGAAAACAAATATTTTTTATTTGTATTTTTTTTTTGCCATCCATTAGTCAAAATTTAAAGTTATTATCTCAAAGTCCTGACTTAAAAACTCCAAATTTAAAATTATTTTCTCATGTTTCAGTTAGTAAATTGATGTTTTATTTTCTGAGTTACCTAACTTACATTTTTGACTTGATAGATGTAAAAAAATAAATAAAAAATTACCGAAGAAATTAAGAAAACATGTTACACGACTAGCCGTACACAACTTCCCTGCTGACCAGCAGCAGCAGGAGAGCAAGTTTGTATGCTGTATCCTAGCAACAGCAATGTGTACAGTTATTGGTGCCTTATAAATGTAATTGAGAGACCATTTAAAAATTCGAGTTGAACATGTCTGGATGTCATTTTTAATCCACAAGTCTTTTTTTTTTTTATTTATCTGCCGTTAGTTTTTTTTATTTACTACTTGATGGCTTCAACCGTGGTTAAACCACAGCGTTTGGTCGTGACGGCGGTCTACGAAGTGCGCATGCTCCGCACAGCACAGTTAAAACTCGCCTGAGTGGCCGAAGCAGGAGCAGCCCGTGGGTGAAAAGCCTAGTGGAATAGTCTTCTTCGCTGAATAAGCTACAACACTGCAATGTCCAAGCCGAGGTTTCAGGCGGAGTGGGAGGAAATTGACGAGGAATATCAACAATTACAGGTGACTGAAAACTCCTAAACGAGTATCATTTGTGCTAGGTTAGTAGGAGTAGCGTGCCGTCGAGGACATGCAGGGGCTGTAGCAGTTTGTCTGGCTCTTTCCTATTCGCCATTCATTCTCAGGTCATCCGTAAACCCAGCATCGAGCCAATAAGTGCGCTGTTGGCAGCAGTATCCGAGGGATGCAATATATTTGCCGTTCGTTTATAATTTTTCTGACTTTACTGTAACATCGCTGTGTTGCAGCCGCTAACTTTAGCAACAGTCTTCTTGGGGTTAGGGTGCTTTTCTGCTACAGTAACTTGGCTAACGGCACAATGCATTGTTGAGCTATTGATTTAATGTTAAATCATTGCTACCGAATTTGAGGTAGAGGTTAAAGTGGCTTCACAATTTAGTTTCTGGGTCTTTGGCTTGGGTGATTTATTTAGGAGTCCTTGAGCACATCGGCACCCATCGTGAAGTTGACACGCTAGCTCACGTTAGCCATAGTTGGCTAACTTGGAACAACATGAAGATAAGAAACTGCATTATTCACCTAAAATCTCTGATTCTGGGACACCTCACAGTTTATGTACACGTGGATCTGAAGCTGAGCAGAAACCGCCTGCCGTTCATATTATAGCTTTTATATTTCAGCTTTATTTACATCTTTTAAACAGCTGCAGTTCTTTATAGAGAATGTTAAAACATATATTTTGGTTAAACTTTTACAGCAATAAACAAATGTGTAGACAAATTTTGTCTACACAAAAGGGGGGATAGGAATCTGACCCCTGATTAGCAAACTCTCATGTAATGTACATGTATAACAATAGGATCTGCTTACGGGAACTGTTTCACTGAAGAACAGAGTATTAAAGGGTCAAAGATTCAGAGTATAGTGAGTCTCTCTCAGCATGAATGGATGAATTAACTTTTATTGTCATTATACATAGGCAAACTGAATTTCTTTGTACTTTCTCTTAGGATTAAAATGACAATAAATGAACAGAATGAATAAATACGTAGGATTAATAAAAATGGGTACATAATTAATGATAAAAGAACTTAAACTTAGAAGCATGAATATATATGGGTGTGTCATCAGTTTCCAGTGTTTAGTCCAGGACATTTTTATTTACATTTTGGGAGTCTACTAATTGTTTGAACTGCAGTTCATGTTTCCAAATGATGGAGTTTACTTTTAATTAATTTTTAATTGTTTTTGAAGCTGTCAGGTAAAAGACAGACACAGTAGCTGTAATTTAAAAATGTATATACATCAGATGGTTCATGCTTGGCAAAGACTTGTGTGGGATAATAATGCATTTTTATTCTATTAAACAAGGTTTTCAAGGGAATATGACAAATTTTGGTTGAGTTAATCTTGGAAACACCCACTGGCTTTTCTTTGTATTTGTATTTTGATTCATTTGTGGCTGTATTTATCTTTAAGTCCTAGCTGGTTGTGCTTAATCCTCATTTCAGCGTGTCAGCAGATGTTTCTAACCAGACATGTATTTAATTTATTCACAGGAAACTCACAAAATATACAGACAAAAACTAGAAGAGCTCACCAGTCTTCAAGCAACTTGCAGCAACGCCATCAGTAAACAGAGGAAATGTCTGAAAGACTTGAGGCACAGTTTAACCAAGTAAGTACACCTGCTATAAAAGTATTCAAGCAAGTAGTCGATGGATTCCCGCAACTAAAATGAGCAGTTAAATTATCTAGTTTTTATTTCAGTGATATCATAAAGGGTGAAAAGTATGCTTTGTCTTTTCTCACTTTGCCCTTCTGCTTTCTTTACAGGTGCGCACAGACGTGTGACGAGAAAGAGCTGAAACTAATAACTGACATCAAAACACAAATAAAAGATAAAGAAAATGTTTTCTTTGACATGGAAGCATATTTGCCAAAGAAAAATGGGTGAGTACCATTTGTTGTCAGTGAGAGATCCTCTGTCATCAATAAGCTTTATTTCATTAACTTGCATGTTTTTCTTTTTCAGACTATACTTGAATTTGGTCCTGGGCAACGTGAATGTAACGCTTCTCAGCAACCAGGCAAAGTATGTGTCACCTTTTAGCCTCAAAAGCAGGTTCACGTTGTGGGTTCAGATTGGTTTTTAAGTCAGTCTCTTATCATCTCTTTCTTCCGTTTATGCGGACAGATTTGCCTACAAAGACGAGTATGAGAAGTTCAAGCTTTGCATGACAATAATCCTGATGTTCGGAGCAATAACCTGCCTCTTCTTTCTAAACTGTCGGTGAGATAACCCCCCCCTCCCCTCGAAGCATGACTGGTGGTGTTATTTTATTAAGGACTGGCTCCTTATTTGATTTTTTTTCTACCTTGTTTAGGGTCACTGATGAAATCTTCAACTTTTTGTTGGTATGGTACTATTGCACATTGACCATAAGGGAAAGCATCCTCATAAACAATGGCTCCAGGTGTGTTGCTACTATCAGAGGATTTATCCTTTAGTGTGTTATTTTTAAATTAAACTCTTTGTTTATGGAAGACTTTTAGTTGGGAAAATTTTCAAGTTCCTCCTTTTTTTCTTTTCAGGATCAAAGGGTGGTGGGTGTCTCACCATTATGTCTCTACCTTCTTGTCAGGTGTTATGCTCACATGGTGAGATATTGTCTTTGTTGATTCAGCATCATGTTGTTTTTATTTTGGGAAATGTGAATGAGTTGGTCTTTTCTTTCCTCAGGCCAGAAGGACATATGTATCAGATGTTCAGGAGCCAGTTTCTTGCCTTCTCCATCTATCAAAGTAAGTTGAATCCATGACATCAATTCATTTACTTAGTGGTGCTAAATTGGCTTATTTATGTACACTAACTGGCCACATTATTAGATACAGATGTTAGTACCAGGTTGGGAACTCTTTTGCGTTCAGATCAGAATTCTTCATGGCATTTATGGTTCAATAAGGTGCTCGAAACATTTGGTCCATATTGACATATGGATTATATTATATTGACAGGCAAAACGCCTGTTCCACTAAATCGCAAAGGTGCTCTATTGGACTGAGATCTGATGACTGTGGAGGTAATCTTAGTAGAGTGAACTCATTGTGATGTTCAAGAAACCAGTTCGAGGTTATTTGAACTTTGTAACATAGGGTGTTGTTTCTTTTTTGGACCATTTTCTGTAAACCCTATAGATGGTTATGCGGGGAAAATCAGAGCAGATGAGCAGTTTATGAAATACTCAGTCTAGCTCGTCTGGCACCAACAATCATGCCACAGTCAAAGTCCCTTTAAACCTCTCACCTTTCCTCATTCTGCTGCTTAGAACTTCAGTAGGTATTCTTCTGTTTTTCTGACTCCCCTTCCTGTACTTCATTAAAAGCAATAGTTCAAGATTTAATAGCTCAAAGTCCAACATAAAGAGCTCAGTTACATTATGACAGCAGAGCAATCCAGACACACCACTGAAAAGTATAGATGAAAACAGTCTCGTTGCCTATAGCAGGATTCTGTACATACAGTACTATAAGTACTTAGGGTTGACTTAAACCTCAGAGTTTAAAAAAGGGGTTTTAAGCACAAAAGCCTTTCCTGTTTGTTATAAGGAACCTCATAACAAATAATGCATTTCACATGGTTTTTTTGTTGTTTTGTCAAACATTGCCACACTTCATAGCATTTGAGGCACCATGCTGTCACACTGCCAAATAAATGGCTACCAATTGTATCAATAGTTAGCAATACGGGTGTCTTCATGGAGGCAGAGACAAATGTATTTTGATTATTCAAATTTGTAGAAGTAAACAAAAAGAAATGTAAAAAAGCAAATTGTCAGACTGGAGGCGCTTCATCACATTTTATTTGGCTTTTGTGTTATTTTATGGATGAAAATATTTTCTGCCCTTCAGCTAATTACTGCATAAAACTGTGCTTGGAGAGAGAAGATGGACTTGAGCTTAAGGTCTAAAATCTGGGATTTTAATTACGA
>VUQG01020705.1:9843-26321 GCA_015106755.1 Etia nguti | reverse complement strand
TGGTGTTCCCCCGGACAAGCTGGAGGAGGTGACTCGGGAGAGGGAGGTCTGGGCTTCTCTGCTTAGGCTGCTGCCCCTGCGACTCAGCCCCGGATAAGTGGAAGAAGATGGATGGATGGATGGATGGATGGATGGATTGTAAAAGAAAACATGATTCATCAGACCAGGTGAACCTTTTTCCATTGCTCCGCAGTCCAGTTTTGATGCTCACGTGCTCATTGTTGGTGTTTTCAGCAGTGGACCGGGGTCAGCATGGGCTCCCTGATTGGTCTGCAGCTATGCAGCCCCATACCTAACAAGCTGTGATGCACTGTGTATTCTGACACCTTTCTGTCAGAACCGATATCGATCAATCAGTCTTAGCCTTACTCTTAGCCTATGATCCTATTGCTGGCGAAACAGCATTAGGGTCATAGGCTCTTGTGGGGTGTTTTGGGCCTAATGACCACTGCAAGCCCAAACAGCCCCACAAGAGCTGCAGTTTTGCAGATGCTCTGACCCAGTCGTCTAGCCACCACAATTTGGGTTCCTAATATGATTCCTTAATATATCCCACTCACTAACGGGAGCCATGGTGAAGAGATAATCAGTGTTCTTCACTTGATCTGTCAGTGGTCACGATGTTATGCCTGATCCCTGCAGTCACGTGGAAAAGAAAGTTTTCACAGGCCTCTATCTATTTATGTGAAAAATTAAGTCCACCCTTACTGCTTCCAGAGGAATTGGTAAGTAGCAGCCGGATGCTGTTAATCAACCCATCATCAGTAAGTGTGAGCAACTCTATAAAAGCAGATGTTTTGGCAGTTTGGTGGTCTGGAATATCCAGGTATGTGTTAACACACTGCAACAGTCTTCTCAGGGGTGGACATCCCACCAAGTCAAACCATGCAAACCATGCACTCTACAGGCCTCAGTTAGCAAGTAAAATGGTAAGTTCAGTACAGTACTATTAGAAAAAAGACTGAACAAGTATGGCTTGATTGGAAGGGTTGCCAGGAGAAAGCCTCTTCTCTCTAAAAAGAACATGGCAGCATGGCTTAGGTTTGCAAAGCTGTAGCTAAAGAATCCATGAGACTGGAACAGAGTCCTTTGGACAGGTGAAATCTATGTAAAGATGTTTGGCCATGATGCAACATGTTTGGAAAAAAACAAAGACAGCATATTAGCACAAACACATCCTACCAGCTGTCAAGCACAGTGTTGGAGAGGTGATGATTCAGGCACAGGACCTGCACGCTAAAGTATTCTAGAGTCAAATGGACTGATTCTTATATAGCGCTTTTCTACTCTCCCAGAGCACTCTATACAACACATTCACTTTCTTCTACACTAAGCTTCAGTGCTTCCTACCTAACATTCATAAGCACTCATACTCTAGTGGATGCATTGGAGAGCAACTTGGGTTAGTATCTTGCCCAAAGATACTTGGCATACAGACTAGAGGAGCCAGGGATTGAACCACTAACCTTCTGATCAGTAGATGACCTGCTCTACCTCCTGAGCTACAGCCACCCCAATGTTAGGTCATCTGTCTAATTAGCAAAGCTTGACCAAAATTGGATCATGCAACAGGACAATGGCCTGAAAACACAGGGGCCAAAATTCCACAATAATGTGAAAAACTGATAGAGACCTACAGAAAATGAGTACTTCAGCTCCTGGCTTTTTAAAGTTTGTCCAGCAAGCTAATGAGACATAGTTTTCCATGGGACTGCTTAGAGTCCTGTGAAAGCTTTCTTTCATATCTGGTAACAATGTCAGCTCATGCTCAAACATACTATTTTATACACTTTTTCACTGATCTTCAGTTAATGGATGGAAAATGGGTGACAGATCAGGTGTATTTTCACAATTTTAATACATTTTGAAAAATACTTTGGTAAGTGATAGCTTGCTAAATTCATTGTTTGTTTGTTTTGGGGTTTTTTAATTTAATTTTACATTTCTATGTAAATGACCCTGTGAATTATGATAACCATTTGAGAAGTCTATGAACATAGTAGTGTACATACAGATACAGAAAGTCTGTCATAATACTGTGTCATATTACTGTAGCTGACATACTGCATTCTGTGTCTTTTCATGAGTGTGTGTGCTGTGTTAGTCTGATTTTCAGTGGGTGTAACAGTCAGTACTGACCCAGGCAGCCCTCCAGCCTCCATCACATTCGCCAGTGTGACATCGTTTGACCAGACATCATACTGCCATTTCCTCAGGCCCAGCACGCCACACAGCACCCGTCCTGTGTGCAGGCCTACGCGCATGTTCAGATCCACCTCTGTGGCCTCCACCACCGACCTGCAGGCGGGGGAAAGAATGATTTATAACTACTTGAACAAAAACCAAGAAAATTTAACATGTAAAGCATTTTTGTTTTCTTACCATGTTAGCAGCATTGTGGCTGAAGCAATGATAATGCTGGTTAGAAAAAGATGCCCAGTAAATTTCTTCAGATTAGAGTGTTAACAACACTAGGTTAGACTACAGTGACCTTTAGCTCATCACATATATCTCCACTTTAAGGAAACTTAAAGAGGATAAATTCTCACAAGGTCTTATTAACATCTCCAAAGAAGCAATGTCTGTTTCCCAGCAGGAAACACCACTAACTGGTATGGGATATGTTGGAACAACTCAGGCAACTATCTACCAAGCATCAGTGATATCGGTACAATGAGGTTAAATGTTGGTGCAGAACCCAAAGGATAATAAAAAGACAATTCCACCCCCTGCCACAACCTGTTTTACCTTCCTGCCATGTGGCAAGGCAACCAGAAACATCTACTGTAGCACAACCACATTTGAGCACAAGAGCCCTTTTTTTCAATTGCTATTTTTGAGAATACTGTTTTACAGCCTCGTGTTACATAATGATAATGGAATTAATCTTGAATCTTAAAGTTCTGAGTCGTGTAGCAAACCTGATTCAGGGTTAAAATCTTTGATGTAAAGAGGTGCATCTGTAATCATACGCTTCCAACACATTTCAACTTTGTTCCAAAGAAAGCACAAACTACTCACTGCGCCCTCAAAACATCACATCTGTGAGTTTATGTTCACATGTATGTGTTTACAATATGAATGCACATGTGTGGATCACCTTCACTGAGTCGTACTGTGGGGCAGTGAAGAAAAAGCAGGACTTTTCCAGAGCCTCTCCTCCCTGGTAAATCACCTAGTAACCCGTGGGAGGTCACCCACTTCAGATTTGAGACAGAGTCGCAGACGGAGTCGAGGAAGGAAATTGAGAATGGCCAAGGGTTCACAAAGTGTGTATTTGCATGTGTGTGTGGGTGGGTGTGTCTGTTTAAAGGATGGCAGAAAAGAAAATGTGGTTTGCCCATAAGGTTGAAGAAAGGACATCTTACGTTCACACACATACTGAGGAATGAGTGTGCATGGCAGCACCTGTCCTTTGAGATAAAGGGCTCCCACTCCGGCATCCATCCGCCCAGACAGAGCGCTGGGGCAAAGAACATGACAGGCGCAGGTTCACACAAGAAAGTGAGGCAAAGGTTCTCTGTGTATGTGGTGTGACATGCTTTTAGGGAGAGGGGCGGAAACTAGGGCTACGTGCAAGCAAGCGTCTTTTAGGTGCCAAATGAACAAAAAAGAAGTAGAGGGA
This sequence comes from Etia nguti, assembly GCA_015106755.1. Taxonomy (NCBI): domain Eukaryota; kingdom Metazoa; phylum Chordata; class Actinopteri; order Cichliformes; family Cichlidae; genus Etia; species Etia nguti. Next base: position 22,696 of record VUQG01020705.1, on the reverse strand, counting down.
ATAGATTTAAAGTCAACCAAAACTACATGCTTAGAAATAGAAGATTATGGTTTGGATTGGAATATATCCACACTCAATACCAATCACATGTTACAAAGGTCAGTTTTCTAGGTTACCTTTGTGACGGGTAAACTGTAGATTTTCCATGCAGTTTTTCCTTCAAGAAGTCGTCTACATGACCTGGGTTACTTTCTGTTTACTAGTGATCACAATGCATCTTTTGGAATACGAGCAGGTAAAACAGGGTGACCATTACCCTTATCTGTCTGAGTCATTTAATGGGCTGATAACATTTAAAGAAACTTTAAAGATTATATCTCTCAGCTGGCCTGGGAACGCCTTGTTGTTCCCCCGGATAAGCTGGAGGAGGTGGCTGGGGAGAGGGAGGCCTGGGCTTCTCTGCTTAGGCTGCTGCCCCCGCGACCCGGCCCCGGATAAGCGGAAGAAGATAGATCGACATTTAAAGAAAGTTTAAACCTTCAGTCTCAATGGTCCGACTAGGTTTTCACAAAAGTATTATTTTCCATTACTACAGAAATCAAAAGATGGACATTCATAGTGACTTCATAGTTTTAGTCTATTGTGCGGTGCAGACACTGATAGCTGGAAATGAGAAAAAATTAACAAAGATAGAAGATAAAAGTAATCTATTGAGTTACTATTTGTGAATTTGTACTTGTTAGTTTGTTCTAATTAGAGTAATCTCACATTTCACAATAACACAACAGTAGGCTGACTGAGTTTAGTCCTCTTACTTTATGTAGGTTATTATAAACTTAACTGGCATTACTCATTCCACTGTGGTAAGCCAGACAGATGCAAGCACTGTCAGACTGATTACTTTGAACCCAAACAGTCCATCAATAATATTCTGTTAATATTCTGGATCCAATCAGGCATAACATTATGACCACTGCCAAGTGAAGTGGATAATACTGATTATCTCTTCATCATGGCTCCTGTTAGTGGGTGGGAAATCTTAGGGAGCAAGTGGGCATTTTGCCCTCAAAGTTGATGTGTTACAAGCAGGAAAAATGGTTGAGCATAAGGATATGAGCAAGTTTGACAAGGGCTAAACTCTGATTGCTGGACAACTCAGTCAGAGCATCTCCAAACTGCAGCTCTTGTGGGCTGTCTCCACTCTGCAGTGGTTAATATCTGTCAAAAGTGGTCCAAGGCAGGAATAGCATTGAAGGGTCATGGGTGGGCAAGGTTCACTGATGCAATGAGGGAGTAAAGGCTGGCCCGTTTGGTCCAGTCCAACAGACAAGTTGCTGTAAAAAAGTTGTTCTGACAGAAAGGTGTCAGAATACACAGCGCATCGCAGGTTGTAGTGTATGGGAGCTGCAGACCAGTCAGGGCACCCGTGCTGACCCCTGTCCAATGCAGAAAGTGCCAGCAATGGGCTCAAGGGTATCACAACTGTACAATGGAGCAATGGAAAAAGGTGGTCTGGTCTGATGAATCATGTTGTCATGCTCGCTTATCTGGGGAACGCCTGGCACCAGAATGCCAGGTGAAAAATGGAAAGAAGGCAAGCCGATGGAGGCAATGTGATTCTTTGGACAATGTTCTACTGGGAAACCTTGAGCCCTGCTGTCCATGTGGATGTTATTTTGACAAGTACCACCTACATAAGCATTGTTGCAAACCCTATGACCCTACACCATGTACACCTTATCATGGAAACGATATTCCCTTGATGGCTGTGGCCTCTTTCAGCAGGATAATGTGCCCTGCCACAAAGTAAAAATGGTTCAGGAATGTTTTTAGGAGCACAACAAAGAGTTTGAGATGTTGACTTTGCCTCCAGATTCCCCAGATTTCAATCTAGTCTAGCATCTGTGGGATGTGTTGGACAAAGACGTCTCATACAGGATCTTGGTGCCATCTTAGTGGAGTCTGTGCCTCAACGTGTCAGAGCTGTTTTGGCAGCAAAAGGGGGATCGACGTAATATTAGACAAGTGGTCATAATGTTATCCCTGATCTGTGTATATTACTGTTGAAGCAGGTAAGAAGTACCCCGGTTTTCTCGGATTTCCTAGAAACTGTTGTCATTGAAGCATTGCACTGAAAGCAACTTAAAAGGATAAAATTGTTTACTTCTTAAGACAACTTGCATTCAGATGCTCACATATTGTAGGGTAACTGTTGACTTCTGGTACTCCCCCAAAACAATCATAACAAAGAAATTTTTGCCTGCATGTCAGTGTGTAACTTACGCGATCGTATCAATCATATCCAGGCCCATCTCTACACAGCAGTGGGCATGGTCCGCCTTGGGTTGGGTCAGTCCTGACACGCAGTAGTAACAGTCCCCCAGTATCTTTATGCGCCTGCAGTGATTCTCCTACAGACACAAAGAGAAAGAGAAAGATGAGCAATGTCAGTGAGATTAAAAAAAAATTGGTTATTTTGAGTTTATACTAGACATATCTTTAAATGTATCTTTGTCAGGTTTAATTTCATTAAGTGTTGCACAGGATTAATGTAGAGCTATCCACCCATTCCCATTGGTTTTAACACTAATCTTTAATTGTGTGGTGGCACATAATGACTAGCGTAGCTGCGTTTTTACAACTCCGTACAGTGGAAAAGATATGAGGTAGACAAAGACAGATATCAGAGAGTTTATTTACCCTTTTCCAGCATGAGGAGAAAGTAAAATACCAGCAGAAGAGCACAGAAATATAGTTGTTTTACACATAGGACTGAACTGTTTGGCCTACCTTGCTAACCTAGCAAGGTAGGCTAAACTGGTAAAGCAGTAGTAAGTTGAAATATTTAACTTATTGTCTAACAGTTACTCCATAGTGTAGTGGTTTACACATTTGCTTAACAATCAAAAGATCCTGCTGCCCAATCAAACATGCAGAGCTACTCACTGTGGTGACCCCTTGTGAATAAAGGAGTAGCCAAAAGTAGCTTTTCTTTTTTATTTAACTAATTCTCTAATCCTGTTTTGCTTATTTTTGTTTTCTTTTTTCTCTTTTTAAATGTGAAAGCAGTTAACATTAGCTATAAGCTAATGAAATTCTTAATTTAACACACTTTACAAAAACCCCAGTAGACAACCCTTGTGGGGGGTCAGCTTAATCCTGGCATGTCCCTGATCTTGTAAACTATTGGTACTTGGCCTGATGTACACATACCTGTAGCCATCTTATTTGATGGCTCTATCATTGTTACTTTGAGTCTACATTGTTACTTTGAGCATGACTCCTAATTCTTCTTAGATAGCATGGTCAAATTTTTCTGTGACATGAGCTGGTGTGACTAACTTTTATTTCCATCTGCATCGCAGATTTTGTAAAGTTTAATGCCCCATAAATAGCTAATTATGACAGGGCCATTGCTATTTGAAACCATTTCTTCTGCAGAAACTGTATGAAAGCTGCAGCTGCATTTCGATTCATTTTAATCAGATGTGTGTGCTAGTGCTACTGTTTGTGTATTTGTAGTTGAGGCCAACTCTAATTGCTCCGACATGCTCTTGAAGTAGAATCCCGCCCCCACATTTCCAGACAGATCCGCTATTTGTCACAGTGCACATTGTGCACAAACTCAGCAATGGTGCCACACACACTCACCAATGCACACAGACACCTTTACAGACACACAAATTCCTCACTCACACACATACCTGCAAAAAAATCCCCCCCAAAAAAGCTGCATGGTAACATGCACACATACTGTACTGCACAAGATTTAGTGGCACACGCAGGGTTTCCTTTTGGCACTGTATCACACAGAGTCATCAGAAAATTGCAATGGTAGACCCTACAAAGCTTAGCCTGCAGGCAACCTCTGACTGACAAGCACACATGTGCACACACACAAACGCACACATTCATATATACAGAAGATTCATGACAACTGCGGGGTAAGAGGCAGAGATGAGAAGAGAGAAGATGGGGTGCTCTGGTTTTCTGCTCACGGGAGCAGAAAGATTCTGGCGTGGGAGGATATGAGAATTCAAAACGTGCATGATTATCCCGGCACTCGGAAGAGAGAGAAGTGTGCATGTGCCTGTGTGTGCGTGCATGTCCGTGAACAGAAATTATCTGCTGACAGCAAACCATGTCACAAGAGAAAGGTATCTCTGTTTGCTTTGGGAGACACATTTAGGAATAAAGCTACCTGATTCAAGGGCAGACTTTGTGCGCCCTGTTTTGCTTGATGCTGTCTTCACTGTGGTTAGGTGAAGGTTAGTGTTAGGCATGTGTCTATTGTGGTTAAGTTTAAGTTTAGCCCGCAGGGAACTAATGTGTTGTGTAGCATACAGCAGCCAGACAGGCTCAGCAGCTGTGACAGAGCTGGTTTGAAAGAGAATTTCTCCCTGGCTAACACGACGGGGTATAAATCTCAATTAGGTTGCAGCTGCAGCTACGCACAAATGCTCACACACATGCACCCAATATATCCTCATCACAAGGTTTCTATATAATGGCTTGCTGAGTTTCAAAGCACTGCTAGGAAGCCACATAACTTGTATCTTGCCCTTTTCACCCTCAGTCTATCGCTCTCTCCATGTTAAGCCACGACTGATTGCTGAGATGCAGAATGAGCTCATGACAGATAATCCTGCCCATCATGTGACTTGTGTGCGTGTCTGCATGTAGAAAGCAGGAGTAAACTGTCTCTTGGCCTCATGGAAGAGGTCAAGCATGTGGTAAAGAGATGGTTGAGTGTGAGTGCAATATCTTGGACAGGACTGAGTCTGTCCTCTTGTGATTGTTTTCTCAAAGCCACAGCCTCTTTGTATCTACCAGAGGCCAGAGCAGTGCTGAATATTAACAACAAATGTTACAGGAGCAGTGACGAAAGCACCTTGGTTAGTTTAATGGAAAGATCATAGCTCGAATTCAAATACATCCATTCACAATGTTAACTCAGCATGTTTATAATGACTATATACAATCATGTGAAAAAGAAAGTTCTTACAGGATTCTGTGCAGTCCTCTGAAAAAGCTAAGTACACCCTGTGATTGAGTAGCTTGTAGAACCATGTTTAGCGGCACTAACTTGAAGTAATCATTTACTTCATGAGTTTATAAGTTTCTCACATTGTTGGGAAGGAATCTCTGCAACACTCCTTTACATTTCTTTTGTGTGAGTGCGGCTCATGCAGTATTAATATGATTACAGTGGTCTGGCAGAAGATAACCTATCACTCACATAATCGCCTTTGCTGGAGAACAACCCTACTGTCCAATGGCTTACTGACAAACAGCGTATGCAACTATACACCCTCTCAGTACACCCAGAACTTTTTCTCACACACACATTAACACTCCACCTCCTCAGCCCTCCTCATCTCCCCTCTGTCTAGAAATCGATCCTGTCATGTCTTCCTCTCTCAGCCTCCCAATTCCTTCTCTTTCTTGACTTCCTCCTCCTCCTCCTCCTACATGTCAGTTAACCTCTCCATCTTTACTTTCACTTTTTGGATCAATATATGACTTGGCATAATAAATGAGCTCCAGGACTAAATAATACATTTTGTTTTCTTGGAGGCTTCTTCGGAACAACATGCTGAAAAATGGAGCTCACCAACTGTTTGGACTTGCTGCAGCCAGCCTTCCTCCCTCACTGTAGGCTGTGAGTGTGATGGCTCAGTGACATTATTTCTTTTTTTTAAAGCAACTTTGTTTTGCAAGTTTCACCATCCCATATACTTGCCTCACTGCTACTAAAACCAAATAGACTCACAAACGCAACATTTGTATGCAGATTTCTCATTTTATTGATTTTTAAAGAGACAAATCCACCTCTGCAGAATGAACTTTTGCACATGCCATACAGAATGTTGCATATAATTTAATTTTTGCTTGATGCAATGTGCGTAAAAATTAAAAGATTAAAACTAATAAAACAATTTTTTAAAAGACAGTTTTTCATTTGATTCAGTTTTATGTGATAGATTATGCAGAAAAAATAGAATTGGGCTGAAAGGTCTATTGCTTTATTATGTATTCAGGTTGTGTATCATGTTTTTAAAAAGTAGCCAAGTAATAACGTAATTAATTACTTTTGAAAATAAGTAATCAATAAAGTATCGCGAAGCACCTCCAAATCTGAGGCCATGGTCCTCAGCTGGAAAAGGGTGGAGTGTCCACTCCGGGTCGGGGACGAGTTCCTGCCCCAAGTGGAGGAGTTTAAGTATCTCGGGGCTTGTTCACGAGTGATGGGAGAAGGGAGCTGGAGATCGACAGACAGATTGGTGCTGTGGCTGCAGTGATGCGGATGCTGTAACGGTCTGTTGTGGTGAAGAGAGAGCTGAGTGTAAAAGCAAAGCTCTCAATTTACCGGTCGATCTACGTCGGGCAACCCGGCCCCGGATAAGCGGAAGAAGATGGAACGATGGATAAAGTAAAGGGATTACTTTCTTGGAGAGGTAATCAGTAATTAGTAACTAATTACTATTTTCCAGTAACTTCACCAACACTGCTGTCAGTGCTTAAATGTTAACGATAAACTGACGCCAAAGCTGGTGAAAACCAGCTGAAAGAGTGCTTGACAGAAAAAGCACAGCAATCCTACTGCAGAAAAATGCACAGACAGAAATGGAGGCTACAAGCCTGACTGCATACACTAACAACATTTTTCTTAACATGTTTTCTTCGCAGGTGCTTGGAACAATCTGATGTCATGTTGTCAGCGGTGGATAGCTGTTGCTGGTCTGGGCTGAAGTTTGCACATTCTTGTCCTTTTCCATGGAGTAAAGTTGACGTAATGTTCATCTCTCCATTACTCAAAAGTCATAAGCCGCTTTCCCATTTTACTTCTACTTCCAAAGAAACTAAAATCAGCTGATTATAGTGTAAATCCATCTATGTATCCTCTTTGACTCATCCTTATCAGGCTCACAGGGAGGCTGGAGCCTATCCCAGCTGTCATAGGATGAAAGGCGGGGTACACCCTGGACAGGTCACCCAGTCTGTGGCAGGGCTAACACAGAGAGACAGACAACCATCCGCACTCACATTCACACCTATGGCCAATTTGGACTCATCAGTTAACCCAACCCCACTAATTACATGTCTTTGGACTGTGGGAGGAAGCCGCAGTACCTGGAGAGAAGTGTAAATATCCCCTGAAAAAAACATATATCAGTTTTTTTCCCCGTCTGAACAACTTTTGTAGCACAAGTACCAATATAACTGTTTGTAATTAGGTACTGCAATGTGCTTGCTGAATTCAGTACATTTATGTCTCACATTACTGTATTACAAAAAAGTAATGTGATTACAGTAGTGCATTATATACAACAGCAGTTCAAGTGGATCCGGCATTAAAAGATGTACAACAACTGTGGGAAGACCTAAGCAATTTAAAAAGTGTGCACTGTATACAGCAAAGCACTAAGATCGCTCAAGTTTCCAGGAGTGCAGCTCAGCTTGATTGTACACACTTGAATAACAAAAACAGTTGAATGAATGGTTGTGCAATGCTCAAACTCTCACTTAGCTACACACTGTCATTTAGTTATGTGATGGACTAAAAAAAGGCCTTCAGGACTTTTATTTTTTATTTTTTTTTGTTATCCTCCTTAATGAGTTGCTGATGTCGCTGAATAACCAGTAAGGAAACAGCATTACCTACACATCACAGCATCACCCTGTATATACTGACTGAATGAGCCAGAGCAAGAATCCAGGCCAATCATTCACCTAATTATTTTTTCACCAATTAACCGACTGGGTCTCTCTGCACTGAAGACTGCAAACAGCCAAATGGGAGATGACGCGCTCTTCCAGAACTGCATTGTGGAAGAGTTTGTCAGCAAGCTGTCGAGGATATGAATGGCTAACATCATGAACATCTGAAGTGAGGAGAATGTGAATACTGATTCTGCCACATATACAAATAATAAAGCCACTAATGCCTTTCATATCACTATTTTTGTTCTATTTTTAGTTTATTTGTAAGTCTCATCACTGTCACCAACTGTGTGTTAATGTCAACAACTCGTGATCAAAATGAATAAAGTATTAAAGCAGCAGAATACAGTCAGAGCTTTGCTTCCAGGCTCTGAGATCATCACTCCTCCAAATATGCTATATATTAAATTAAGGAGTAATGAGTAAAATATCTCTCCCGGAGCCTCCAGGTGGATGATGTTGACGAACAGCAGTGAAGAGCACAGAAGAGCACAGCAGTACTTACATGTCAGAGGAAGAGATGGGAAATCCCACAGCTTAAATAGGCCACCAAAAGTGGAAGAATGTATTTTGTAAGTGACATGAGGAGAATGGAGCATGTTATGTCTGTCCAGCTAGAGTTTCCTTCCTTAACTATCTCCCAAGCTTACATCCATTAATAAATTATTGCTACTAGTCCCAGTAATACTCTGTTACATGGGCTTGACTAGCTCCCTATCAATGGAAGCTAATCAGAGTATAGCATCAATTCAGCTAAACCTCTGGGATATCGATCAGGTCAGTGAAGTAGCAGAGGGGGTTGTCAATCAGTTTTGGCTGCTTTGGTCTTAATTTAAATAATTGTTGCCCCGGGCAACAATTATTGTTGGACAGGTAGTTCAATTCCACCAGGATAGCACATCAATACATGCCATTACCTGAATGTGAAGGTTTCAATCAGAAATAGACTTATGAGGGTGGCCTGAGGGCCTGACATCCTCTAGTGGGCCCTGTGTTCACAGCCCGGCACAGTGAAGCTTGGTTAGCATTTATCATAGAACACCAGAATTGGCAGGTCCACCACTGATGCTGTGTGCTTTTCACAGGTTCAGTTCAGTTCCATTCAATTCAAATTTACATTAGCATAGCACCAAATAAAAACAACAGTCGTCTAAAGGTGCTTAATATTGGAAGGTAGAGACCCTACAATAACAGAGAGAAAACCTCAACAATCAGATGACCCACTTGGCAACTGTGGGAAGGAAAAACTCACTTTTAACAGAAGGGAACCTCCAGCACAATCAGGCTCATCTGCTGCAAATGTTTGGGGCTGAAGACAGGAAGATAGGTTCACCCTGAGCACAAATGGACAGATGGAGTCTGGAGAAGCCATGGAAAACTTTAAGCTGTCTGTACCATCGTTCAGTATGACCGCTGTGGTGGTGGGTCAGTGATGGTCTGAGGAGACGTATCTTTGAAACCTACAGATCTCAAACAGGCTAGGTAACAGCACGCTGACTGCCAATAGGCTTTCAGACCCCACACTGCTGCAGTGGGTCCTGGGTTCCTCATGGTGCCCAGCAATGCCCTGCCTTATGTGAGTATGCAGGCAGTTCCTGGAGGATGAAGTCAGGATACCACTGACTGGCCCCCACTCGCCTGACCTAAACAAATTCAACACCTCTGGGACACTATGTTTTGGTCCATCACTGGTGTCTTTGAATTCAGCCCTCTGCAGATTGATCAAAATGATCAATTATTAAATTATCATTTCCATCCTTTTAATCCTAACACATTACCCAGTCCACATGGGAAAGATATCCAGCATGTGTTTTTTTCCCCAGTGAGATCCGATGTGTTTTCAAAGTGTTTCTTTAGCTTTTTTGAGAAAAGCATTTAATTTATTTTTTGTGGGGTTTTTTTTCCATCTTGACACTTTTAGGGGTTGAGTTTTCTATAATACTGTGTGCATATGAAAGGATAAAACAGTTAACCATATATCCCTTCCAATTGTGGTCCTTGCTGCTTGTTAAACTGCTTTCACTGCTAGGTATTGTAATCACTTTTTTACTGAGTAATGTGTAAGGTCTCAGGGTAACTGATTTACAGTTTTCAATTAATAAGATCAAATGCATTTCTGGCTCCTCTTTTGCTAGATGTGTAAATAGATGGCTATTTGATTATCTATCTTCAGTGGCACACCAACATCAACGAGTGGCCGCCATATTAGTGAAACTCAAACATTTAAATCTTACAAAGTGGAATTCTGAGAATATGGAAGAATTTACAACCAGCAATTGGTATATAATCTCAATCGACTGCTCTTGCAATCTGAGATTAGGCTTAATGGGATTTTAATGGTCTTTGCAATTAATCAAGTATAGATAGTAGCCAGAAAGGAAAGGGAGAGGACTTACTGTAGCCAGTTCATCAAACTTCCCAAAGAGTTCATTGAGCAGCTTGACCAGTTCCTGAGCTGTACACTGAGAAGCCAAGCTGGTGAAACCCACAATGTCTGCAAACAGGATGCTGTCGAGACAGAATGAAAAAGAGATTTTAATCTAAAGTGAAGTGCTCAATTCACGATGACAGCTGATTTTGATTCCTCCTGCTCTCCCTCCGGTTCACCATCAACCAAACATGCTGTGGTTCTCAATCAGTCAAAAAAATACACTCAACAAGCAAGGATGGGATATGTTAACTGTACAGAGCAATGTTTTTCTTTAACAAAACAATACCAACAGATCACACAGGAGCGACAAATTGACTAATAGTGAGCAAACAGCAAATACTATAATCCAATCTCTGATAAGTGAAAGCATCTTTTAGGCCAAACACTAAATCAATTATGGTGCTAAATTGCCTGCTGCTGGCTAGCTGCTGAAGTGGGGTGGAGGAAGGTGTTGAAAGCTACTTAGCCCCTCATTCATTTGCTCAGAGGCAGGCCAGATGGCAGCAAAACAAGGTGTTATGGATCTTATTGACTCAGTGGAAAAATCACTGCTCTCGGTGGAGTTTAGGGATCAGAGCCGGCATGTGCTGTGTGGAGCTGATCATAATGGCCGAGCTTCACTTTTATAGATACCTCTTGAGAAATAATGAAACATGTTTTCCCCATAACCTCCAGCCTGTGAGGTTTTTAAGTAGTAATAAGGATATTATGCTACATCTGTTAGGCCTTCTATTCTTTTGTGATACCTTTTACAGTGACAGATTGTAGTTTGATTTTAGACAGAGGTAGGCATAATCAGGCTTCTAGTTTACAGTCAAACAACAGCTGCTTGCATATTATTTAGCAGATTGAGCTAATTTTAGTTGCAAGATTTGATTAAAATATTTTTTCTTTTTCAAATGCTTCTGTTGACTAATTTCTAAGGAGACCTGCAAGATTATTGTTAATTTCTAACAAACATTTACTGTTCCTGCATCATCAAATCAAACATGTTAAATTTCAAATAATGACACCCCTTGTTTTCACTCCTGGCTCTGTATAATGTCAGTTACATCACTAATCCCCGGTACAGCAAAATCAAGTTGACAATTTTCACAAATTTTCCTAGTCAGAACTAATTTTTTTCAGCAGTGTATCATTGCACTGTCTGTCTCATTACTTCTTGCAAGATTTGCTGGAAAGCAAACCTTCCCAGATGAAATAAATAGAGCAGAGTCAATAATCTTAGTCTAAACCTTGTCACATTTTTCACCAGTTCCCAAATCATCTCAGAATGCTTTATATTGGAAGTTGAAGAATGCAATATTAGAGAGAAAACCCTAATGATGTACCTCAATGAGCAAGCACTTGCCAATAGTGGGGAAAAAGAACTCAGTTTTAACAGGAAGAGATCTCTGGAAGAACCAGGTCATTCATGTTAGTAATCTTGGGCATTCCTTTTCATCCTGTGGGTAATCCTTGACTGACTGTAGTTGCTAAGCAATGTTCTGGATGAGGGAGGGGAGGTTCAGTGAATAGGAACACCAAACCTGACCACTAGGGATAAAATGGACCACAGATGATCCATTTTATATAAACAAATGACCAGTGCTCTAGTTTCTGTGTTTTCTCAAATGTTGTCAAACGGCTACAAAAATAGTCACAGAACAAATAAGTCTACACACCAGACCAATTACATGATGACAAAATGTTTTTTTGTTACATAGACACACACATTCCCCAAAGTCACTAAAAAGAGTGAAAGCTCGATAGCATGAGGAAGGCCTATTTTCTGCATCGTGACTGAGTCGCTGCGCTCTTTTTTGGCAGCACACTATAGTTCTTGAGGAGTCTGATGTATGCAAAGCTCGGATCACGACTGCCGCTCGACAGAAGAGCTCCGTTGTGCCATTTATCTTTGAATGGTGCTGTGCTGCAGGTCGTGCTGATGTGTGTTGGGGGCAGTGGGGTAGAGAGGAGGAGGTGGCAGTGGTGCCGGAGCTAAATAGGTGTGTGATCAAACGTTCTCAGGGTCACATCAAAAGGCGGACCAAATCTGGGGGGCTATATGTCTCTGCTCTGGAACACGGAGGTGGTTTTTTTTGTCTTTTTTTTAACTGCCATGTGTTTATGTGTGTATGTGTTTTCAGCAGCTCCCCAGAGACGAGCGGGAGCATGCTTGCCGAGCACAGCCCCACGATGTTTGGCTGAGTGCCAGTAGAGGCTGGTGAACGGGCGGCGATGTTCCTGAGATGTGAGTGAGTGTGGGAGCCAAGCAGACAGACAGGCAGACAGTATGAGCAAGAAGAGAGTGGGGAGGATTGTCTCTTGACAGGAGTGCTGTTGATATGCTACCTAGCCCTCGACTCCTACACTCAGCAGCACTAATACAGCTCTCCTATTCTTTTTACTGCCTCGTTGGAATATAATCAGCTCAGAGTCAAGCCAAGTTCTCACACACATTTTTCATTACAAGCGCATTAGAGCTGGCCCATTCAATAGCTTTAAAAATTCACCTGTAAATATTAGGTGTTTGACGAGTAGATTACTTATTAATGATGTAAATTACAAAATGTAAAAAAATGCATAATACAAGTTCTTAAAATCAAACTCTGCTCAGATTATTATTTTTTTCTGCACAACCAACAGTCAGTAAGCCCAAAAGATGTTTAATTAATTTACTATATGTCTAAAATAAAGTTAAAAAAAAAAAAAAAAAAAAATTAATTTTTTTTTTTTAAATTTTTTATTTTTTTTTTTTTTAATTTAATAAATTTT
>VUQG01020704.1:17613-38851 GCA_015106755.1 Etia nguti | reverse complement strand
ACACACACACACACACACACACACACACACACACACACACACACACACACACACACACCTGGTTAAATTTCCTGAACTAACACACTTCAAGATCATCTGGGAAGAAGGATGTTGTGCTCATTGACATGCTGAAGGGGCCATACTGGGACGGTGCTTGGAAAAGTGGAGGCTTTTCTAACAGAGGGCAGCTTTAGTTTGGTAACCAAATGTTGCAATATGGAAACCAACAAAGCGGTGGGAATCAAAGTCAACAAGAGCCACTTTTAAATTTTACAACAGGCAAAATTGTAAATTTTCATCCTGAAGCAGCTGCGATTTTTGAAATTATATTTATAATATAATTTTTAACTCCTTGATCAAAGCCTACTTCGCTGCACACAGGACTGTAACAACCAGGGCCTTCCCACAAGAGATCCAAGGCTGCCAAAATGCCTTGTCCCACCTGAGTTCCATGGAAATAGTACATGTTGACCTCAAACTTGACAGCGTAATGGTTGTGGGTGGCCTTCAGTTTCCCCTCAATGTCAAAGTTACTGACTTTGGTTTGGCATTTCCCTTGTCTGCAGTGGTTCCTGGTGTCTGTGTGCAGACGATCTGTTACAGGGCACCAGAGGTAATTCTACAGATTACAGATTTGGAATATCGTCTATGATATCAGACACACTCAAGGCTAGCCATCAGACTATGCCCTGTGGGTGGCTTTGGCTCAGGTGGTAGAACAGATCAGCTACTGATTGGAAGGTTGGTGGTTTGATTCTTGGCTTCCCCAGTCTGCAGGCCAAATATCCTTGGGCAAGATACTAACCCCAAGAGTCCCTCCGATGCGTTTATTGGAGTGTGAATGAATTAGATTGCACTTGATGTTAGAAGTGCTTGTATGAGTGGGGGTGAATGAGGCATGTTGTATACAGCGCTTTGAGTACTTTGGGAGAGTAGAAAAGCGCTATATAAGAATCAGTCCATTTATGGGTACTCTGTATCATTTTGTACAAGAAAACTGCAGCTAACAGAGCTGGAGATTTAAGTCTGAAGAAGAATTCCAGCCACAGGAAATGACACATAGAAAGCTTAAGTGTCTTGATGACCTTGAGCAATTAAAGGATATAAACACAGAACACCACAATGATGGCCTCTCTAAGAGTTCCCCCAGAGACACCTACACTGACATGAAGAGCACAGAAGGCCAAAACCTTGCGGTCTTTCCGCAGCCTTCCCACTGGCAATCAAAAAGACCACAAGACATCGATTGCAGCATCTAATACCCAGTTGTCTAACTCCTATGCTTAAGCACAGCAATGAAGGTCAACATTCAGTCTGAGACCAAAAACAGCAAAATTATAGATGCAAACTCTCCAAGCCCCAAACCAGTCAGAGCGGATGACTATCCCTCCCTGAACTGAGTTCTGCCAAAAAAAGGGCACTTTTTCTTCCCAAGGTTGCCAATTGCTTGCTCATAAGGAATTGTCTGATTGGTGGCGTGGAAAATACTCTAGGGGAAATAGCTATTCTTGTGAAAATGGAAAAAAAATGCCTTTAGAACTGCAAATATGATGTGGCGCACAAACTGGGTGAAAAAAATTAAGTAATCACTGTATTCATGTTTCACAAAAATCTGACAAACGCACTACAAGGAGTACCTATTCTTGTAAAAATGGAAAATTGGCTATAAACTACAAATATTACCTTAACCTTCAGCACAATTTTACTGAGTTCAAGTTTCACTGAAATCTGACCAACCAGTATTTCCTTTGAATTGTGAAGGGGGCCTTACCATTGCATGGCAGACCAGAACCTTTCAGGCAGACCACTATGTTAACACAGACAATTTTAATATGAGTTACTGTTTTAAGTCACATTAAATAAACCAATATTAAGTATTAAATAATTGTTGTTTGTAATGGCCTTGACAACTGGCCTAAGGAAACCGAATTAGATCCTATTCAGTACACAAAATATTATGTAGTAGTAATTATCATTATTGTTATTAATTATTTATTCATTCATTCATTATTATTCATAATTAATTATTATTCATCTACACATACACATCATTTATTTCACTAAAACAGAGCTTTAGAAGAACTCCATCTATGAGGAAGCTTTTCAGAAACTCATGTGGACAGGGAAAATGTAGATCTTGTTTTGCAAATGCAAAAGTTTATTTCCTTATTTGACATCAGACTGTGCACCATGTTATTGTCTGTAGGTTCCTGATTATGCATGGTTAAGGTTCCATCACCAGCCAGTAATATTTTTCAAAACAAAAGGGAAATTCCCTATTAAAAAAAAGAGATCTGTGTAAATGTGGACACAGTCCAAGTCTTTGTAACAGCTGTAATTTATATATTTATGTAAAGAAACATACAAGGCTAATAATTATCCAGCCAGATTTAGCTCATTATGTCTGTAGATTGGAAGGTCGGGCCGTCTGTGGTGATATGCACACACATTTCATTGTTGGGAAGAGTTTTTAAAAAAGGGCTTGTGCAATAGAAAACACCTAACTCTCCAAGGAGATCCCCTCTAGTAGTATGAAAATGTGTTGTCTTGTCAAATACTTGAAACCTGTCAATCATTTCCTTTCAGCCTGCTATTCAGATGGGATCAAACAAGTGGCTGTTATTTGTGGTACACCGTGGTCTTTCCTGAACTGCTATGAGAACATCTACATCAAAGTCCTAATCTTTAAGTCAGTATAAACATCCAAGGATATCCTATCGTATGCTCACAAGCTCACAATGCTGTCCAGAACAACAGATTTTTAGGAGAGAAAGGGGATTTGTGTGACTCATCAGCACTCTGTATCCTGTTCTGTACATTGACAGGAGAAAGAAGTGGCTTTCACAGCTCCTTGTTTATTTAGATTTTATTTTTTTCCATCCTGTTGCTTAAATTGATGGTTAATATATGTTTCAGCTAACATCCTCCTTTGTTATAGTTTAGGTTTTATGTTGTATCAGTTATCTCACTGAAATAAGCAAGCCCTTCTGTGAAAAGCACATGGTGGAAACATATGTTCCTCCAAAAGTTTTGGGATTTTGTTCAGCACAGAAATGGCCTTCACAGGTTTGCAGGCCACACTTTCCATGTGCTGTAATGCACTCATTTGACACGCTCTGGCCCTCTTTTTATGGCGAGAATGAGAATAATTTTCCAAAAATAAGTTCAAATTGCTATTTTGCAGACCACAGGACAAGGTGAGCTTGAGCCATAGGGATAGCCATAGTTCTTGACTGCGTCTTGTTTATATATCTGTAATGTTTTCACTTAGTGGTGCAGACTTTAGCTATTGCGCTATGCTTAAGCAGCCACCCTGAGTGAGTATAGGGCTAATAGTAGGCCTTTACTTAGTTACATTGCATGTATAGTACACAGACCTGCAGTCTACATTTTTGTATGACATTTTGTCCAGTCTGCAGAAACGTCTTCATTGTGAATGCAAAGAAATTATTCTGTATATTATTTTTTAAGTGTACAGCTTTATTTAAGGATACAATATCTGGGAGGTGAAAGTATATTTTCTTTTATTACTAATAAATTCTGCTGAGTGAAGCCGCACCAAACTGAACTCAACCGTTGCCTGCTTCATGCTGTTTATACGGGAACAGGCCATTACTGGCCAGTCCCTGAAAGTGGACCTGCAACCTTTCCAACCGTTAAACAGTGTTGCTGCTGAAATGGCAGCTCGGGCTCCTTGATCATGTTAAGACTAGCCCCAAACCCCTCTGTGGATCTCTGTTCTGATCTCAGTTAGCTTTCAGTTAGCCAAGAATAGATGGATAGTCATTTCTTTAGTTTAAGATCTTTGTGTTACTTTGCAAGTGATTGTGCCTTAACTTGCAAATGCAATGGACTTGCACTCATAAAGTGCTTTTCTATTCTTACTGACTACAAGTGCTTTTAACTACAAGTCACACGACATTCACACAGCACTTTATTTTATACACCTCAAACACTTTACCTACTTCCCACCCAGGGCCAATTTAGAATCACCAATTAACCTAGCATGCATGTCTTTAGATTATGGGAGGGCCAGAAAATGTATTGCTGTGAGGCAACGGCACAAGATGATATGACAAAATGACCCAAAATCACAGTTTTCCTTGATTTGACCCATGCTGATCGATCTAAACTCCCTCTGAATACATATGTGTCATCTCAGGACGCGCAACAGCCTCTGTGTACAAACTGTAGTGTGACCAATAACAAACACACAATCTGAGATTCTGAGTTCTCAGAAAGTTGTGGATGGTTTTGGTACTGTACAGTATATTTGAAATCACAGATGCACCATGGTGGCCAGAGGCAATCTGAGTGTCAGCTCTATAACTGCAAGGTTAAAGGTTCATGCCTCCATGTCCCTGCCAGGCTGTGGAAATGTTTTTAGTAAGCCAACATACTGTGTCTGTGGTAGTTTCCTTTTCACCGGAGGTGCAGACTTTCTGCTGGCTGGAAAAACTTTTCTCGCAAATAAAGATATAATGCTGATAAAGCTGATAATACTGGGTGAGGATGTAAATAATAATATGCGTTAAGCTTTATGGTTGAATTGTTCTTTAGATAAGTTGATGTTTAAATGGGGGAATATATCGATTAAACTGCAGTACAGTACCCTTTTACTCTCAAGCAATTTGATCAGGACCTTCCCAAAACAGGTCACGAGATAATTAAAAACATCACAAGACTTTTTTTTTTCTACACAAAATATGGTACTGTATGCAGTGTTATGTTGTTAACTAGATTTTACTCTTCTCTCAGTCGATGGTGTTTCCCAGTGAGTATCCCTGGATATCTGGATATAATACAATATGATATTTGGACATTTATATATAACCAGTATGCCAAAATAAAAGAAAAAGACAAAAATGTAAAGAGTATAAACTCCTCTGCAATTGGAGGCATGTCCAACGACAACGCTGCCACCAGATAATTCACAACATGATCTTAATAAAGCACAAATTCAGACGTTCTTTGGCAGAACACACCCGCTAGAGATGTTCATATAAAAATAACAAGTGATCAGGCATTTATTTTTTTTAGAAAGGAAATCAGAAAAAGAAAAAATAGACACTACTTGAGAAAAATATAAAGTTGGCAGCAACATTAAACACACGCCCCTGATTATTTTTGGCCTTGACATCAAAATGATGTTTAAGTCTAGTTTATTAAATGTTGTTAGTTCCTTTTCATGTCCTCTCTCCTGTCTAATCAGCCATGTCTTTCTGTTTGTTAGCTTTGGTCTGTGTCTAGCGTATGCATTTGTGTCAAGTTTGCATGTTTCAGTCTCTGTCTCAGTATTCGTTGTTTCTTGTTTTATTGTAATGACTAACTTCCCTTGTCTGATTATTCCTGATTTGCTCCTGCTGTGTTTTCCACCTTGTTTATTTACAGTGCTGTCGTCCCTCTTGTCTTTGTCAGAGCGTACTGTTCACGTCTCTGTTTCCTTGTCTTCGTTCACCTAGTGTCTCCTAGCTCCACTGAGTTTTTAGTTACTTTACTTTGGACTTTTTTTGCTTTTTGGAATTTTGTTTTTCCTTGCAGTCTTCATCAGCTCAATAAAAAACACCTTTTGTTTAATTGCACCTTCGTCTCCTTCCTTCCTTTAGGCGCTTGTTCACCACACACCGTAATACTCTCAAAAATGACTTGCCCCTCAGCTCCCGCAATATCAGTTATGACCAATACCTGTCCGGTGGTAACAGTCATCAAGACTCCATCAGTTTATCCTTTTAATGTAGGTCTGACACTACAGGAGCTAAACGGAACTGGAGTTGATTTTTTCTCTCAAATCTCAAACATGCACACACAATATCTGGAAGTAACACTTTGAACACATGACAGGATATTAAGGTTATTGTACCAAGGGCATTGATAGGCAGTTTTATGTGATCTTATTAGGGGTGAAAATGACAGACATAAAATGGAGGTCTTAGTCGTTTTTCTTTGAGGGAGACCATGGGTTCCTGCTCCGTGGATGGCTTCACCTGTTTTACATCAGAAGTCATTACCAAGTGTATTTAAGGACCAGAAAAGGGCTCGGTCTTCGCCAGATATCATCTATTCAGATGATTTTCAGATTTGTTTGTTTCCCTGTTCCCAGCGATTCCATTCAGAGCTTAAGGACAGACTGCACACCCCAGCTTCTTGCCTCCTTCCAGAGATTCAGTCTCTATTATTCAAAAAGTGTCTTAGGATCCCCAGCTCTCCCCACCCAACTACCAGCAATCCTGGAACTCCTCAGCCTGTAAACCAGCTGGCTTCCTCCATCCCGGACTCAGGCACCCTCCCAAGAAAGCCATAACATTCTCTCTCACAGTCTGCCTCACACTTGCACCTTGGGTGCCAGTTCAGTGACTCTGCTCTCCTCTTTTAGCTTAGACTGACAACAATGAGCCAGTGAACAAACCCAAATCTGCCCTTTGAGCTAAATAAAGACTTTAAAGGTGCTGGTACTGTTGCTCAGCTTTACAACACAGCTGCAGATTAGCTTGTTTTTTCATCGTCACCAAATTAAACATCTCCAAGTTCCATAACCCATTCTTCAAGAACTTCTGCTGTGTTGGAGGATATCTTATACTGTGTCTGTGCCATCAGTACATACTGTTGCCATAAAGAAGTATACATGAATTGCAACAATGGCTAGGTCGAGTGTTCCAGTTTCCCAAAAGCAGTTTTCCTTGACCATTGTCACCGTCTTCTATTGCTCCATGATCTTATACTCATGTCTCTATTAGGTGATTTTGGTGGCGGACAGGGCCAACATAGGCTGTCTTACCAGTCTGCAGCTATACATCCCAATATGCAGTAAGGTATGATGGACTGTGAGTTTTGATGCTTTTTGTATTATTGGCACAATTAACTAACGACTAACAGTTATTCAACAATTCTTAGCATGGTAGCTCTTCTGTTGGATCAGAAGCTACAGTCTACCTTCCCTGTGTCATTATGTCTTGGATTGCTATGGTTTTGGTTGCCCATGGTTGGACTACTTTTGGTATGTATGAATTTCTACATACCAGGATCACTCTGCAAGACCTACCACTTATGAAGTGGTCCTGCCCAGACATGTAGCCCCTGGCCTTTATCAAAGTTGCTCACATCCTTACACAACTTAAAGACCTGATCATATATTTGCTGTCTAATACAGTCTTACCATCCTTTTTAATTTGATAAGAAAGATATCTAATTATCTGTTCAGAATCAGTACATCAACAAAACTGAGCTCTTATTTTTGTAGCAAAATTGAAGTTTTGTCTTGATTACAAAATGTCTAATGGTGAGCAAGTTTACTGACATGTCTTCATTAATACTTTATAGACATTTTGGCTAAGGTCCAGAGAACAGTACCACTTGTCTTTATTTGGTATTATGTGGTTTTCTCCCTCTGTTGTGTTGTTTTATTTAAAAGGTGTTCTTGGCTGGATACTCGTCAAATGCTTGACATTTCCAGAGTTTTAACTTCCGTTTGTAAATGAAAAGATCTACACGGGTGAGACACATGCAACCGAAAGGTAACAAGATTCTTTTTTGACGCTTAAAGAAAATTTTATGGTTCATTTCATCCTGGTATTTTTTCCCCATAAATGTGGCTATTTTGATCCCAGAGATTTTACTAATTTAGAACACCTTGCATGCACACCATTTCTCCCAATTAGATCCTTAACTCGTGTCTTTCACTTGTCCTTTAGACAGTGAAAACAATCGAGGAGAAAGGAAATGGGGTTAAAGGTTTTTTGTAGCAAGTTTTGATTAGTTTAACAATTATTCGAGTCTCTTATATGTTGAATCTTTAATAATACTTATGATCTGGGTGCAGTAAGTGTAAACAGATCTTATTCAATTCAGATTTAATGTGGAGTGAGTCTACAGTTCTGACTTACAATATAATTTCAGCGCTTTCTTTCAACTGTGTAGCTTTCAACCTTCTCACATTTAAAAACGTTACAGTCCCCTACTTTGATATGTACAAAAGAAATATGCAGAACAACTAACTCGAGGTCCTTCTGGGCAGTGTTGCAGTCTCAGGCTTGATAAAGGACACATGAATTTGTCTAATAAACTTCACAGTATCAGAGAGGAGCCTCACTAAACCAGAACAGGATGATGCTCGACTTTGCCCTATCTCCACGAAAGGTGGACACACAGCCAGAGAAGCAGCAATAAGAAAGAAGGAACAAGCTGGCACAGTCTGAAGCAGAACAAATCAGAATGAAGGTATCAGTGGCTCTGACATGTACGGGCATGTTTTGATGGAAACCGTTATAATTTCTTGTCTAATTTAAAATGTTTGGAAAGATGTGTCATTGGCTTATGAATTATTGATTTAGGAATCTCAGATGAATGGCTTTTTCACTTTACTCAAGTCACCTTCTGTCTCAGGCAGATATGACTTCACTTGACATTTTGCATACTGTTGTAAAGGTCTATGTAATTTTGTTACATAAGTAAAATGCTACATTTAATGCAATATAGTCAAATGAAATTTACTTGATTGGTTTACATTCAGTTTATACCAAGCATAGCTGCCAAGATAAGAATAACTTTTTTAGTGTGCAGTGTGTGAATTGTGTATGTAGGTGGAACTTCATAGTTGACCTGGCAACTTAAATAACAGACAAACACAGAAAGACCTATGGTTACATGTGCTGTAATTATTCATAATTGTGCTTTTGCAGCAGTTGGGGGTAATAATCTAAAAAGACCAGCAGATGAGGTCTTGGCCATCATTAGTGATGACTCTAATATCCGAACCCCAACCCTAACCCCCCTAACCCTAAGTAATCAGAATGTGTATTTTTTTTTTTTTTTAATAACATGTTCTCAAGTCTTGGCAATCAGAGAACAAAAAATTATAATTGTAAATGACACACTTCAAAAACTATCTAATTTTTTTCCCATCTTTTCTCCAAAGTACACTGTTTGGGCAGGATTAGGGTTATGGTTATCGCCTATGATAATTTAGACCACAGAGGATTAAAATACAGGACTGGAAACAATGGTTGCATTAGTGCAAGTTTTAGACGAGCTAAAAGAGCTTGGTACAGAGGCCAATACCAAGTGTCTCAGTGCAGGTAAAGAGGGTGGAGGTTCTGTGCTGCCAGCACACACTGCTGAACCTCCTCTGTTTGGCGCATTAAAATGTTCATTTTATTTTTACTGTATAATTCCCTAGCTGTTATTATTCTGTTACCTTTATCTCATGCCCGTCTTCTACAGCAAATACAATTGTGCTTCAAATAAAGCTGATTTAAACATCTATGAATTCCACAACACAGATAAAAACTGTATTCAAGAAATGAATCTGTTGGATTATTTTCTTTATGTATTCACATTTCCAATAAGTAGCATCTTCCTCACAATTCAGTCTTTGTCCTTTGTGTGTGTGCATACATTGTATCTTAAGTCTATTTTTTGTGCCTTTTAAAGGTCTTATTTAAATTCACTTTGCTGCATTTGTATCTTTGTTCTCCATCTTTGCACATACAATGAAAGACTTATGAAAGTTTAGAAGTATTCAGCAGCCTGGTGCTCACACATACTTGAGCTGTGGTTGTTGTGGGTGACAGCCATGTAAAAATAAAGTTTAATTGGTCAAACTCTGCACTAGCAGTAACCTCTATGTATAACTCTCCCTGCTGGTAGGGACTCAAGCATAAAATTAGACCTGTGTGTCCTAGCTGTGGCATTAAGGGGAAATGCTCTCTTGCCACTCCGTGTGTTTCACTTTTCTTAGATGATGAGAAGACATGGAAGGACAAGCTCAAACCTCACCAGCTGGCTGTCAAGCCATAAATACACCTTTTGACGCCTCCCCTCCTGTCATCAATAGCTGCACACGGGAGAGCCTGAAACTGTCACAGTGGAGCTGCAGTCCAGAATGTATTTTACCATCCAGATTTTTACTGCAGGTATGGGTGAGGGTACTGAGGTGAGGGAGATGACACTTTATTGGTTCCTGCGGGGATACTGCATAAAAACAATGATCTCTTCTCCAGCAGGGAATCAAACCTCAGCTTCCCACAAGAAAGCAAAAACACAAGCATGGAATTATGAAATGCTCTGTATTATTTTCTGTACTTCTTAAAGTAGTCCTGTACTTTTTAATGAACTGCTGTCTATACACGTTCATGTAATTATATTACATCATTAAAAGGTATTGCCTTATAATACAGCCTGCCACATATGATTGTTGGGGGTTTCTCTGTCGTATTATTGTAGGGTCTACCTTACAATATAATGCCTTGAGGCAACTGTTGTTGGGATTTGGCACTGTATAAATAAAATTGAATTGAATTAAGGGTGTAATTTCCCTTTAATTGAATTAATTGAATAAAGAAAGGAATAAAGAAAAAAAAATACAATAGGTAATGTTAAGTACTGCATAAGTAATTTAAATACTGCAAAGTTTCCTGGTAATTTAGCAGAAAAAACAAACAATATTTCCCTTTCTGAGATCAAACGAGCCCACTGCGCAGTGACGTCAGAGTGACACCTTTTATGAGTCATTTTTGGACATACAATTTTGGTCCACTGTTGGGGCTGTTTTGTAACACCAGGCAAAGTCTTTTTTTTGACACCTACTAAACTTTTAGTGTTGCTGTCCATAGGACCTCTGTGTAGGGGCTATTTATAGTCCAAATGTGGTCATTGTGAACGTGTTTTCAATGTCAAACTTAGACTCATTTTACATGTCATTTTTATAACATGTATAGGTTCTGTAGTCCCATGTTTCCAGAGGGTGGAGGGCATAGCTGTACAGAAACCGTTATGTGTGAAGGAATGCAGAGTGATCAGAGGACAGCTCCAAAATGGCGCAGGCTCTTGAGCTAAAACAAAACTGAGCATCTGCACAGTAGATTTGTCCCCAGATTCTCACAGACAGTTTGTGCAAATGTGTATGAACTGGCAGTCTTTGTCGACATTTTACAAACGTATCATACTTTCCGTTGCAACTTCTCTCAATCCAGCTAATGATCACACACATTTACTTAATATTACGAAGCTCTACAATAAAACAGGATACTTGTAAAAATGAACCATATATATAATGCAAATGCTTTTTAAAACTTATTAAACACACTGTACTCCCTGTAAAAGTAATTCCCCAATTTTTCGAAATACTTTTACCATTTACATTTTAACGTGAATTTCAGAGTTTTTAATATTTAACACATGACAGTTTTAACCTGGTTACAAACAAATAAGTTAAATAATTAAAATAAATAAACCAGTTAAAGAAAAACAGGAAAATGTAAAATAACAGTAAAATTACATGATTAAACAATATTACTTTTATTAATCATGTAAATTCCCTGCACCTGTCATAGACGTCCACATGACATCCAAAAAAAAAAAAAAAAAACCCAGTCCAAAGTCCAAATGTTGAACATCATATTGACGTCCAGGATGGGTCATGGTTGGATGTCCAAATTGTGGACCAAGTTTGGAGATTGTTGGTGGTCCATGACCAATTCTGGACATCTATACAAACTGAATATAGACATGATCTGCACGTCTATCTGACATTCAGTGTTTAGTTGGATGGAAAAATATTGTAGTATTTTAATGTACATTATATATATATATATATTTTTTTGAGGGGGGCATATTATGGTATGGCTTAACCTTGCCTAAATTCTGGGTATCTTACACATTATGCTGTAATTTTAAGTACAGTGTAAAGCAGTAAAAAAAAAAAAGAGTAAAAGTAAAAAGCAACACTAAAAACAATAGTTAAGATCATCATGCACATCAAGATAATGAGTGTTAAATAATCATTAAAAACACAAAGATGTAAAAAAAAAGGCAAAGTTAAGTCTCTCCATATTACAGCGCCTACAAATAAAATATTTTTTGTTTTTTCTGCTAAATTATCAGGAAATCATGCAGTACTTACATAAAATTACTTGTTTTAGTGTACCTAACTTTATTTGCATTTGCATGTAAATATAATTACAATTTAATTTCAAATAAAATACACTGAAATTCCATTTAATTGCAGATAAATTATCCCCTTATTTATAGGTCGTATTATAAAGTGTTACCCATTAGAATTGTAACATGACTCCTAATACCTTTCTCAATGTTTTGCTATGCAAACCTTTCTGTCCTCTACACACACTTTTTCTGAGGATGTACAAACAGAAAAGCTAAGGACAACAAAGGAAAACAGGTGTGCTGTACACAAAGTGTTAGAAGTACAGACACGAAAGAAATAGAGAGAGCAAAATACACCCACACATGCATACAAAGTGGATGTGCATCCACGCACACACACCATACATAAATATAAATAGATTAGTTTACACATTGTAGCCTATTCTAAGCTACATTGTAGAATCCATCGAAGAAATGAGAGTCATCAATATTATGTATTGGGCTTTTCCAGTTTTGTGTGTTTGCGTGTGTGTGCATCTTGTCTCATATTGATTCAGACTGCAGGCTACAAACCAGTCAGCGAACATGCTTCTGAATAAAATAAATCTGGCCTTAGAGGCAAAGGCTCTTGACACAGAGCTGTCATATCCCCTTATTCTCTGTCTCTCACAGACAAACACACACAAACACACACAGTTATGTTCAACTACCCACTGGTGCGATTGCAGCACCGCTGAATGATTAATCACACCTGAGCTGTGTGTGTGTGTGTATAAGCCACAAAAAGACAGTGCAAGATGAGATTTGGCGAAGAAGAGATAGGTGCTTTGTCTCTCAGCTCCTCACATGACCCTCAACCCTTTGGACAGAAAGATGAGACAGCATGCAAGCACGCATGGGCGCATGCAAGCCACAGTCCCTTAAACGAACTTGACCCCTCGGTGAGGTGCTTTGGGCCAGGCTTTGCTACAGGTTCTGTGTTTGTTTTGAAGTGATGCGGTGATGTGCAACACTTTTAGACAGGACTGTGCTGATGGGCGACATGTTGGTGTACTGACCTGAGACCACCCTCTTCACAGACATCATCTTTTGTATGGATCATGGTTAGGAGACATCCATTTGTGAATAAGCATGATGCTAGTTACCCACACATTTGAACCTTTGTTTTAATGTGTGTGTGAAATAATTTATTACTGATGGTTATGCTCCTTTTGTTTAGAGCTTGTAGAATATTAAAAAAAAGAATTTAAAAAATGTATTAACACAATTTAAACAAGGCTCAACATTCAATCAAAGTGTTTTAAACTAAATGCATAAAGTGCTCCACCACCCACTGGTTTATGGGTGGTGGTTTAAGGCCCTATATCAATAGAACTGATAGTAACTCAAATCATTTTTATGCTTCTGTAATGTTTAATCCACAAGTATGTAATTTGGCATCTTAAGACAATAATAAAGTGCTTCACTATTTTTTCTGCTTTTTAAAAAAAAAAAACAGTACATGTGAAAATTAATGAACAACAATAATTATATGCAAAACTCTTTAATCAAAAACATATTTAAATGCTAACATACAATTATTGTTATTCATTAATTTTCACATTTACTTTTTTCAAAAAAGCAGAAAAAAAACAGTAAACCACTTTATTTTGATTAAGATGCTGATGATTAAGTTTTTAGTGTTATGCTTAATTAAATTCTAACTTCTGAGAATGGATGAAGTTCGGAGTCACTAGGACTCTTCCTAGAACTGGCTGCCCAGCCAATCTGAGCGATCGGGGTAGAAGGGCCTTAGTCAGAGAGGTGACCAAGATTCCGATGGTAACTCTGACAGACGAAAACCTTCCCGAAGGACTATTTTTGCAACACCACCAATCAGGCCTGTATGGTAAACTGGCTAGACAGAAGCCACTCCTCAGTGGAAGGTACATGACAGCCTGCCTGAAGTTTGCCAAAAGTTACCTGAAGGATGCTCAGACCATGAGAAACAAAATTCTCTGGTCTCGTAAACAAAGACTGAACTCTGTGGCTTGAATAACAAGCATCATATCCAGAGGAAACTGGGCACCACTCATCACCTGGTCAGTACCATCTCTACATTGAAGCCTGATGGTGGCAGCATCATGCTGCTGCGGTGTTTTTCAGCAGCAGAGACTGGGAAACTAGTCAGGGCTAAGGGGAAGGTGAATGGAGCAATGTGCAGAGACATCTTTGATAATAACCTGCTCAAGAGTGCTCTGGACCTCGGACTAGGGTGAAGGTTCTTCTTCCAAAAAGACAACAACAACAAGCACACATCCGAGATAACAAAGAAGTGGCTTTGTAGCCACTCTGTGAATGTCCTGTGAATGTCCTTGAGTGTCAAAACCCATACTTGACTCCAACTGAGCAGCTTTGGAGGGGTCTGAAAATGGCTGTAACATGACATAATAACAAGTGAAGTGGTGCGAATACTTTCCAGATACAGCTACTTTATAGTATCACCCTGTCACTCTTATTGTGTTCACAACCAAAATAATGCACATCAAAATAACCCAAAATAACCTAAAGACTAAATCCTGGCTTTAATCTCATTGTATGCAGTAAACTATTTTTCAACATTGATCAAAAAAACAACTCATCTCCATCTCCCTGTGATTAGGAAACCTGAAAATAACTTCCACTGGAAAAATTTCATCAGTTTGTAAAAACTGTATCTTCAAGAAGCTGAAATTTAAATTGAACAAATCACTTTCAACAAGTGCTTGTTTGGCATTATAGCACCTCTAACTAACTCTTACACTGTAAAAAAACAAAGTTTGTGCTTTAGATTCATTTCCTGTTTTTTTTTTTAATATAGTGACATATTAAAAAGTCCCATGGACTCTGATTTTTTTGTCCTGATTTTCTCTCCCATGCCTGGATTTTTAAAGTCCTGTTTTTGCACTCCATACTATTGCATATTTATGTACAACGTGTAATTTTTAATTTATGCACTTGGAATATCAGCATTTTGTCCCACAGCTGTTGTGGAGATGAACATTGTTTGAGTTTGAACATGGTACTTCCTTTTTAAAGTTTTAAATGGTTTTATGTGGGCCAGTAGAAGATGTCACACTGCTCTGTTTAGTCTCTTCACATGTGCTTTGTGATTCAATATTCATGTGGTTTTAAAGATTTGAATCATTCATCTAAACTTGACATGCACAACTAACCTGGAATTTACACATGTACACACTTAATTAGGAAAGGGTGAAACAAATGAATGTGATATGCTGTCTGTCTGTCTCTGTGTTAGGCCTGTGATACACATTTCACTTCTCCAGGGAGTACCCTAAATCTTGCCCTATGACAGCTAGGATAGGCTTGGATAAGTGGTTAAGAAAACGGGTAGACTGAGTTTCCTCATGAGCCTTGTAAAGGCTTTTTGCAGACAGTTTTTTGGGCTTTGGCATTTACCTGTCACTTGCATGTGCTGTTGTCTAAACTGAGCACCTGTAAATAACCACTGCCTGAAATGTAAGATTTGGATTGCAGACTTCTATTATTGTCTGGTGTCCTGTGTTTGGGTTCTTTCCACGGTGACTCATTGTAACGCACAGTTGTTCTACAGGAAAACAATACAGAAAATAAATATAAACAACACAATATAAATGGAGGTGAAAAATGGCTTTGTATCATAGTATATTTCGCATGCAGAAGTATAAGATACGTGTAGGACACAGTACTGCTTAGAATCAAAGTGGCTGCATTTGACCCACAAAGTAAAATGAGTTGGGCATCCCTGATATGCAAAGTGCCAACGAACTTTGCAAACATTTATTGAAATAAAGCATAAATTACTACAAAAAGCAATACGCTGAGCTGGTGTCCCTTATTGAGAAATATTCAACTCATGCTTCAGCATTCCGTTTTTTTTCTCCTTCTCTGTTCGACTTTTACCTTTTTTCCCTGACCTTAAACTTCACCAAGCAGCTCGTCTCAATGTTATCAGTAGAGAAACAGGTAGACAGTTGCTATATGCGTCACTGAGAGACATGATGACATCATTTTTGTCACCAGGTTACACCAGGGTGACTGTAGCAAAAGTGAGAGTCATGTCAAACATGTGGCTTCAGAGAGAGCTGTCAACTCAAAATGACTCTGAGGCCTGTGAGAACTGTTCTGCCATCAGTCTGTTCTCAAGCTCTCATTTTTCCATCTCGTCTGTGCTGTGATTTCTGCTTTTAGCTTCTTTGTTAAAAGATTAAAAAATGTAAAGCATCACACACTGTGTGCTCAAAGCCACTGACTGCCAAAAGGAAACAAAAGATTGTGAATTTCCAACATTCCACAAAGATAGTTGCTAGGATCAAGAAACATTTGAGGAAACATTATCCACCTCTCATATGCTGGAAAAAAATTAGAGATTAGAGCTTTGTGCAATTCCAGTGTTCTGCTAAGCTTTTCTATTTCCAATGATGCAGTAGTGACTCATGCCAAAGCTCAGTAGGCCTGGAGATGGAGCTGCACCAAAGGGCCTACGGTGTGACTCACACTCAGCCCCGCTAGAATCTGCTTTTAGAGCAGCACAACAGAGCTGATTGTCATGAGTCATTCATGGTACCAACATTGTTTTCTTCAAATCAAAGCATTAATTACAGAGGCTTACAAAAACATATAGCATACTTTAAACCCTGGAACAGAGCAGAAAGGTGTTCAATCCCTAAAACAGTAGAGCACCACATAGGAAAGGAAAAGTCGAGTTCACCTGTCAGCATGCAGACACGTAAACTTAACTTCACATTATATGTACTGCTGTCACGGGTTGTCTTAAACCTTTAGTTGATATAACATATTTCTGCCTTAATAAACTGAAATTTGAAATGTGTTTATTCTATGTTAATATTGTACTGTGCCTTGGAACACATCATTGGAGATAATGATAATTTGCAGAATGTTTAATATGACTACTCCACATGTATGATGTATGCGCTGTTCAGGATTTAAAGCTAAACAGATGTGAAAAATATATACTGTTGATGTTTTATGACCATAATTGATGACTAATCAAATAAAAAAAAGTCACGATAGACATAAAAAGGTAGAATTCTCTGCGGGAGGACTGCTGCACTGAAAAAAGAAAAGCTTTGATAATTAACACCCACTTGAATCATCACTGAGGATTGCAAGGTGCAGCATGGTGGAGGCTGTCAGACTTCAACTATTAGAATTAACTGGACTTGTTTTTTCTTTACACTATATAATATTCACAATCAGGTACTGGAACACACATTTCACTTTCTGGATACACTAGTGGACTTGGAAGCATTTATTTAGTACCACGACTACTCCCAACACACAATGGAGTCAGCTCCTGGTACCAGCCACAAAGATTCATTCCAGCCTCACAAAAAGAAAAACTTTGAATTTAAACGCGATCTCCTAGTTCCACTTCAAGATGAACTAAAAGAAATCCAGTGAAGCCTCAGATTTGCACACAGCTAACACTTTAAACCAAACCACTGCCAAGACAAGAAAAAAGACAAACAAGAATCATGTGTGACAATTTTTTTCCTTAAACACCCATCTGCTTACCCAGAGTAACTGGTACATTAAATGAATGAAAAACAACTTAAAATCACTCCTGATGCCAACGTGTTGGCCAGATAACAGATCGCCCCATCCCATCATCATCAAACGATGTAAACGTTAGGAACTCATTAACAGTAAGGGAAAACAACTCAAAGGCACTAAAAAGGTGCAATACATCACCATGAAGCAGCACAGACAATAAACAATAAACTTGTCAACCTCAGTGTGGACAAACTGTACATGATCCAAAAACCACTCAGTGGCTCTTCTGATTTGCTTCCTCCACCTCACTGACTGATACATGCCTCATTACATCTGTGGAAACCTCTGCTATTACTCTCCTCCTGTCCAAGAGGAACTCTTAAATGCATTTATTTCAACTGCTGAACACCATGCACTCTTAAATGTTTATTAGTTAACAAACTTTGTTGTTACTGTTGCCGCAATTTATTTTTTTATGTCCCCCAGCCCACCTTTCTTTTGATGTATTTTCTTTGTGCATATACATACGCAACCTTTAGGTTTCTTCCTGTTAAAAGGGTGTTTTTCCTTCCCACTTTTGCCAAGTGCTTGCTCATAGGGGGTTGTCTGGTTGTTGGGGTTTTCTTTGTATTTTTGTGCGATCTTTACTTTACAATATAAACCACCTCAAGGTGCTTTGTGATATGAATATGTGCGATATGAATGAAACTGAATTGAATTAATTCGTCAGTAGCGGGAGTCAGTCAGCCACCCAGACACCCAGAAACTTCCAGCTGCTCACTGTCTCTTGCAGCAGACCTGGAAATGTGCAGTGGCAGGTGATTTCCTTTGAGGGAGAGCAACCTGCGGCCTGTCATCATGGGTCGGCGCCATCTTGGAGATTACACACAATCACGAGGCAAACCTTTGTCTGCTGCAATAAGCAGTCAATGAAGCATTCAAAGACACTTCCAAGGCTGCACTGAAACAGGAAAAATGGCCAATTCTCTCTCAGTCATGAATAACTGCACATGATACTGCAAACATCCTTTAGTCTGGACCACTCAACCAGGCAAAAAGGAACTCAAGGTTAGGTATAAGTAGCATGTGTGTTGGTAGGTTTAAAAAAAAGTCAGATTTGTAAAAGGTAACAAAATCTGCTACAAAAAAACCCATTTTCTTTTCCAGATTTGAACACAGAATGGAGACTTGCCCATTAGAGGAAAAGAAATGTGCAATGTTTAAAGAGCACAAAGACAAAACAAAAATAATGCACTTCTGCCTGCCCGTGGCATAATTTGGTCTTATGAACCAGTTAATAATGTTTAATGGTCTGTTGAACACCAGGTGTAAAGTGCTGCTCACCTCATACACTTTGCCAATTCAGATGGTTCCAGTTTTCCTTTTTTTTTTTCTCCATCCAAACTAGAACACAGGGTACCATTTTTTTTCTGATTGAGCAGAAAAGTGATAAACACTGTTTGCTGGAATCAACAGATGAGAGACTTGACTGCAAAGGCTAATATCTTAGGAAATTTGCTTTGAAACAAGGAAACTGAGGATGAAACGATTAAAAATCACACTGACGTGAACACTCCAAGGTGACGGCACAGATGTTTTGTGAGGTCACCACAGATTCTGCATTTTTAGCAGCAGAAAAGACAATGTGATTTTGAGGAGCTCGAGATAGCAAACTTATTCCAGTTTCCCTGAGGCATCCTTAATATCAGCTAGTTTCTTTGGGACTTTCATGAACAAAATGAAGTTGATAGGTTAATAGAAGATCAAAGCTTTCAGCTGAGTTCTGTTGGTTTGCCCAAGGAAAGAGAAATTCCTCGTAGCTCAAATTATTGTGGGAATATAATGGGTTTGAGTTTGAGGATTTCTGTATGATGTTATACAGCATATGCATGAACAAGCAAGCCACAAAGTCAACTGATAACGCCAAAAGATTCAAACCTAAATGATCCTATTTGAACAGAACAGAATTAAAGGTAGTTTTTAAATTTAAGTTTTTAAATAAATCATTTTTTAAAATTTATGGCAAAGAGTAGAGAGGGTACAGGAAACATAGTGGATCAGAAAATGTCTTTAGCAAAGTGTTTTTTCTGCACGCTGCGTTTGCCTACCTGCTGTCTCTGTCATTACTCTGTTTCCCTGCTGTAGCCACACACTAATATCCTTGACATCATCCCCCTCAGAAAGAGTGGCATAATATAGGTTTCAATTTGCCCATCAGCTAAAGACAAACAGCAATAATGATAAAAAAAGATGTCTTTTCCAACGGATGTCCTTAATGGAACAGAAACAGTTGCGTCATGGCCCATTTACAACTCATCTTTGTTGGTTAAGTTTAATTATTTGAGATATCTAAAAATATACAGCCCCTCTCTATGCTAATTATAATCACAGTGACAATCAGCCATGTGAGCAATGTTTAAATGACTCTTTTATTGTTTCATAAATAATCATTTCTTTTAACAAGCATAATATAAAAATAACAAATTCGATTAGATGAGCAATTTGGAGATAATTATCCCTTTAATCAGAATGTATGATAACCATATTTTCTATAATTTACATAATGTAACTAAAAACAGTTTATCCTGCAATCAGTTTATGTATATGTTCACCTTAGCTGTTTAACTGTTAGCCGCTGATTATTCTGTACTTCAGTTTGAGAATGGACATTGAAATTCTTTTGGCTATGTCAGTGATTTCTGAGATGATCAGAGAGGAAAAAGCGAGCCATGAGGAATTCAGCTGGATCTATCAGCCTGCAGCGCTGTGCACGTCAGTGTGTGGGGAAGAGAGAGAGGGTGTGTTCAGGTTAGTGCGCAACCTCATTTCACAGAGCACACAGGTTGAACAGTGTCAAACGATTGGTCACCCTTTGACTCCCCCTAAGGCTGGTTCAGGGACCGCACTCTCACACAGAGATGGCTGAGGTTTCACAGTGGCGCAGTTGGACTGCACGCAGCTCAGTGCTCACTTTCTTTCTGCCTGCTGTCACTTTATGCTATGCACTGCTGCCGCTGCTTCGTCCCCTGCAGGAGAGACGAGGAATTGTTTAGGCTGCTTTCAGCTCATCCAAAGCCTCCTCAGCACACCGCTTCCCCGCAGCCCCAGACGACAGATGGCCTCTTTGCAGTTCCAGGCTAAACTGCAGGGGAGTCGACAGCAGCAGGAAAGCCCTGATAGCCCAGCAGCGCCCGTCAACCCCGCAGCTATCTGCGAGCTTAAATCAAGATTCTCCCAGTAATGTGGAAAAGAAGCAAGGGTTTGCATGGGTGGGGCAGTGTATAACATTTCCATTACCTAGACGCAGTCAGTGGGGGCCTGACTTTGTTTGCAACACTGTGCCAGAGAGCAAATGAAAGGTGAACCTGCAGGAAAGCTGAAACATAATGAGCAGTAATTGCTTTGTTTTATTCTCCGAACTATAGAAATGTTGACAAAGTGGTGACATCAAATTAATAAAGGGAGCAACTTTGCTTTAAGTGACTTGGTCATTTCACTTATTCTGATTAAGAAAAAGGGAGTTTTTCTTTCCCACTGTCGCCAAGTGCTTGCTCATAGTGGGTTGTCTGATTGTATTACTGAAGGGTCTTTACCTTGCAATACAAAGTGCCTTGAAGTGTGACTGTTGTTGTGATTTGGCGCTATATAAATAAAATCGAACTGAATTGAAAATTATGACAAAAAGTTCAACCTGCATGTATTCTTGTAAGAATCCTTTAAACACTGAATTACTTTCCCCCCCTCAACATGTTATTCTAAAACTGTGCTAAAAGCACTGTTTTCACAGGATATATTGAAGGGGGGCTTCATTACATATTCCCTGGTG
>VUQG01020703.1:0-10795 GCA_015106755.1 Etia nguti | reverse complement strand
AATAATGAAAAATAAATTTAAAAAAAAAAAAGAAAAAAAAAAAAAAAAAAAAAAAAAAAAAAAAAAAGAAAGAAAGAAAGAAAGAAAGAAAGAAAAAGAAAAAAGAAAATGAACCTTTATTTTCCAGATCAGTTTTCGTTCCGCACATCTCTCCTTGCTTCCAGCCTTGACGATGAAACTGAAGTCGAAACTATAAGAACTCTTTTTCAGAGAGGGGGGGAGACCTTGGACTGCAATGTGAAGAATGTGATAAATTAGAAGTAATGAAATTGTCGCGGTAACTCCACAGCTGTCTGGTGAACGAATTACAGTGAGAGGAATCACACCCTTCAGCAGCAATTTATAGACCTGCACACCTCAACATGACGTGGTGATCTGATTCCTGAAATGTAAATAGTCTACTGCTTTGAAAGAGAATGTGGGTGTTAAAGGCTGGACATGTGCTTCAAGTTGGTGCGTTTGAGCGGCCAGAATCTTCGGACATAGAACAATATCCTAGCTTTAAAACCACCTGTATTTTGATCCTTTTCGGCGATTCACAAAGCACGTTTCAAGTAGTCTATTTTAAAAGCAAATGCAGACGGGGGAAGACCAAGTGAGTGATGGAAATGTATTTTGTAGAAGAATTTCCCACAAAGCGTTCCAGCAAGCCAAAATTAGAGCTCAGTTTTTGTTGTTATAATAAAATCTAGACATGTCATAGTGTGAAATATCCAATCAGATATATCCTACCCCCACACCATGTCACCATCTTTGCACCATCTACTAGTGGGATATTACACACTGCACACTTGGGCGAAGCTGATGCCACCTGAGCGCACTTTACGAAGTTTTTTGGCAATATCTGATCATCTAAACAAATAGATTAAGTCTGTTTTTAATGTCTAGTACTCCGTGCACTGCTCCAGCAGCTGACACACAAAAGAGTAATATCCAAGCTTGGGAAATCAAAGAGCTTCCTTTTGCGCAGTAGCTGGCTGCAGTCTCAATTACACAATCCAGTTTTCAGTGCAGCACACTTCAGCCCTTCTCTTTTCTGCTTTGGCTCGTCTTAACGTAACGAAAATACAGACCTAAGTGCCTTCTTTTGAAGAAACTACATGATCAACATCATTGTGTTTCTCATACTTTAGTGGGTCACGTGACATGAACATCCTCTCCTAGGTTAAGTGGCTCAGATTAAAATGATCTCTGGTCTCCTTTCATAAAACAAACATTTGGAAATCTGCTCCTATGACGACTGCCATATGGTAAAGTGCTTTTGATAAATCATAAATCCATCACGAAGTCTCTTTATTACATTTTCTTTCAAAACGTGAACAAATAGACTCCTATATGGGCGCAAGGAAAGGGCCAATTGGGGGACCTCTTTTTATGCAGAAGAGGGAGGCTAAAACAACCCTCACAGATGTTCCTTGGGCAGCCAGCAGATAAAAATACGTTGTAAACGTTTCAAAGGGAAATATTTGACGAGCAAATATTAGCCTATGTGAAAACCCACACGAGGCTCGTCTTTTGGTCTGTTTAATGACTAATTGAATCATTAGTTGGGTCCACACAGATCGAAGTGCCACCGAAATAAAGGCTTAGATTTTAAAATGCCATATGGCCCAAATTATACATTAACCAAGAGTTGGAGGATAATAATACTGTGTGTACAATCAGCCAGGTTGGATAGAGGGCAGCCATTTTTGGACACCATCATCTCCTTGCCAACCGACACAAAGAACGACCAGGGCGACGGTTTCTATTTATTACCAGCGAGTCAGCGTGGTCATTGATTTATAGTACTTTACTGCACATACAGTGTGTGCCAAACGAGAATAATTAAAGTACTTATGCTGTGTTGTTAAGACAGCAACACGTTTTCGTTGTGCGTAAATTTTAGTATGTGCTCTCCAGGGGAAGGGGTGAGTTTAAGCGCTTAAATAGTGCCACGGACAATATATACGTTTTAGTTACATGCCATAGATCTTTGTCTTGTGTATAAAACTTGTGTAATGGTGCTTTACTGCTTTACTGTGTCCTAAAGCGTTGAGAACTGTGAAAAACTCAGCCGCGTAAAAAGGTTACCAAAACCTCTCCAAAGCGCACCGAGTAGCTGTGTGCGCAACGAACTCGTTTTCATGGTCAGTTTCCTCCATCCTGTTACGATGGAGCAACGCGATTCAAGGAACGTCGACCTTTTTGAATTTTAGTATCGTAAATGTTCACGCATTCTGTGAATGGAGGTGATTGTTTTAGTTTTTTAACCATTATTAGATATCTTACATGCGGTTACATGGCCGCAGATAGCAGGGTAAAAGACGGAAACAGTCTGTCTTAACCTGGCATTCAGTGTAAATGTGCCTTGAATGCTTATTTTTATTTCATTTTATTTTTTACTTGACGGAACTAAAAAAAAATAATTAATGCTAGTTATATTTTTAACAGATTAAATTGGGAAAACACAGGCGTTATTCACACATTTTATGCAAGGTAAGTCATGTTTGCAATGCTTCATGTTCCACATGACCAGATTTCTCAACATTTAGTCGCAACCTAACCTCCCACTTTTTAATTATTAGGATTTGATATTTTTTATATTTTCATAGATACCCAAACTTTATGCAAACGAAAATAAATCACCATTTATTCCTTTTTAAATAACTTTTAATAGAAAATGTGCGTACCCCAATTTGCGCTTGGTTTCTTCTGTGTCCTGCAGCACGGACACAGAAAATGATAAATATTTATATATATATTAAAAAAATGCAGGCTAGATTTTCCCCCTTAAACCTTGTGCAGCTTTGCCATATCAAAGTATGCTCAATAACATTTTAATTAAAAATTTTTTTTTTTTAATGTAATATACCTAAACGATTAAAAATAACAACAACAAAACAAGCATTTTTAGAGTGGCTATTCTATGATTTGATTTAGTTGTAAGGGTTTGATGTCATAATGGCTCAAAGCACCAAAAGTTTGTAGCAGCTCCAATTTAACGGTCACCTGCTGTGCAAGGCACTGAAACTTGTAGCATGTTACAACCACAATTACGGTTTTGTTGAACCAGAACACAGTGTTCTGGCGCTGACCTGCCTTTTTGTTTCGTTTTGTTTTGTTTTGTCAATAAACCAGTTTAACTTTTATATGTTCCCTGCTTGAGCTCTGTGTGTGTTGCACAATATTTAGCTGTCAACAAGCTAGTAAAAACTTCCCTTGCAATCACTGATTGACTCACCTGAACATACAAACATGTGAAAACAGTGAAGACTACCAGGTTTAAGACTTGGTGATGCTATTTATAGGACGTAAAATGCACGTGAAATGTGTATACATGTACACACGACATACAAGAAGATGAATACAAACTGAAATCCGATAGACATGAATCAAACACAGCATTAAAACAACTATCTATCTATCTATCTATCTATCTATCTATCTATCTATCTATCTATCTATCTATCTATCTATCTATCTATCTATCTATCTATCTATCTATCTATCTATCTATCTATCTATCCTAACTTACCACATCCTCATGAAGGAGGATGACTGTCCTACCAACCTGAATACTAACTGGAGTGAGTTTTAAAAAGCCCATAAACCTTTACATGAAATATATAAATTATAGTAAATGCATGAATTATAATTATACTGAAAAGTGAGAATAATGGGGTCATTGTTCAAGTTTCTAGCAATGTCTTGAAAGCTGTTACAAACTTTCCTTCAGTCTGCAGGATGCTGCACATCCTGCAGACTGCTGACGGTATTTTAAATAATGGAGTCAGCATCGCTGTTGGGGAGATTATTATTTCTAAATTACCCCATATTTTTTCAAATAATACTCCTTTATTTTATTTTATTTTATTTTATTTTTTTAAGTTTTGTCATGTCAGTAAAACTCAGTCTACATATACACCAATGCATCAGCATAGCCCAATATTCATGTTACTTAGAGGGAAAACACGGCTGTGGTCACCCACACTCATCATGAGCATGAATGTCATGGTAATTCTGGGCTTTAAATGATTCCTTTGAACTGCTTTTTCCAGCATGAAACGATTGTACAGCTTACATCTTTAACTTTAGAAAACAAGCATTTAGTGTACAAGTTTGACTATATTTTAGATTTTCACTAATCCACAGTATACATACAGTTCTTTACAGTAAAATTATACATGCAGGCTTAAATATGTATACACAGCCTCACTAATTATTTAAATGTCCCTTAGTAAGTTGCATCTCAACTACATGCTTTTGGTAGCCATCAAGAAGCTAATGGCAACATTCTGGCTGGATATTTGACTACCCTTCTTGTCTGAATTGGTCGAGTTCATTCAAATTGGTTGGTTTCCTGACATGGACTCAACATTTAAGCACAGATTTTCAGTAGTGCTGAAGCTGGAGCTTTGGGACAGCCATTCCAGAAACTTAATGCTAGACTGCATTACTTATTTCAAAACCAGTTTTGATGTGTTTGGGAAAATTGTCCTGTTGGAACACCCAAACGTGTTCAAGTTTCACCCATCTAGATTTTGAATTGAGGTAAAGTTAAAGAATCTGGAGGTAGTCCTCCTTCTTCATTACTCCATCCACTCTGTGCAACGTACCAGTAAAATGTTTCTCTAAAAGGCATTTGGCTTGTCCACGTGGGCAGCTGCAAACTTCAGTCAAGCTTGAAGGTGTTGATTTTGGACCAGGGCCTCCTTTCTTGGTCGATACAGTCCATGGAAGTTGGAAACTTGCTTCACTGTGGACAGTGACCCTAGTGTTCCAGCAGTTTCCAGTTCATGGCCTTGAGTTTTGATGGTTTGTGGGATGTTCCTGAACATCCTAACCAATTTCCTTTCATCCAAGGGTGAGTGTCCAGGTCTTCTTCCAGACCATCGTCAAAGCGGTGAAACAACCAAGTAACTTGTACTTATGTACAGCTGTTTGAACGGATGATCTTCAAATCTAAGTTGTTTAGAATTAGCTCCAAGAAACCTTTCCAATGTCTAAAAAACACCCAATTCGTATTTTTCGGAGTCATTAAACATGTTTGCTGTACAATCACTCCCCTCTGAAAAAAGAACAGTTCAAAGAAATCATTAAAGCCCAAAATTACCATGATAATGATGAAAATGAAGAGTGTTTACAAATGGAAAAGCATTCTCTAGATCTGCATAATCAGTCATTAACGTATGTAATTTCACAACTGCCTATGTCACACTGCTCGTATATAGAACTGAAGTGAAAAAAAAAAAGAACGTGACCTTTATGTTTGTCATTCTATTGGAGACATTTTAGCAGCATGGTTTGGGTCCACTTATCCCCTTACTGAAAATCAGCACAAGAAATTTCTGAGAGATTATGTTTATTCTTTGATGTAATGTTCAGATATTCTGATGGTTTCTTCCAGTATGATTGAACTGGAGAATACAGGCAGTTTGGCCAAATGCAGATCTTGCTTTGTTCTATGAAATCCATTATGCTATACAGGTACACCACATCTAAATACGTTGTAAGCTGTGTGTCTGGAAAGAACATTGCATTGATCACACGTCTAATTCTTCCATCAACCAGTTCTCTGTAAGTTTTTGTTTTTGTTTGAAGGACTCTTATAACTGAAATTATATGTATTACAAAATATGTATTTTTTTTGTAGCCTACTTTAAAAAGTTGTGTTATCCATGGTGGTGCAAGGATATAATCTTCTTTCAGCTGGTCACTTTGAGGGTTGTCATAGTGGATCATCTGCCTCCATCTCACCTTATCCCTAGCATTCTTTTCTATCACACCAACCCTAAGCATGTCCTTCACGACATCCACAAACCTTCTCTTTGGTCTTCCTCTGTTCCTCCTGCCTGCCAGCTCATTCAATATCCTTTCTCCAGTATATCCACTATCCTTCCTCTGCACACGTCCAAACTATCCCAGTCTTGCCTCGCTAAAGCTAAAATTTGTGAATATATCTGCGTTATTTCACTGTTATTATTGTTTATAGTACATATTCTTTGTTTCCATCGCCCAACTTTTAATATATTTTATTTGTCGCTTTGGGGGTGTGTGGCGAAATGTACGTTTTTCCGACACGGCTTGAAGGCAGCATTAGCTGGGGTAACACTGTGCTGACGTGTCGTACCTCTTGCACCGGAAGTCTTTATTTCAAGTCGCTTACGCGGTCAAACGGCATCTCCATTAGCTCCCATTGACGCTGGTCTCCAGACCCGGAAGGATTTTCACGTGCGTGGCAAAGTGTGTTTCCGGTATAACGTGTGTGTTGATCGGTGTTCAGCCTTTTTCTCTTGGCTTTCATTAGAACAGTCACTCACCTCAGAGTCCCAGCTCACTTGCCTGGTTACCCGTTAACGGCGTTGAATCTCAAACCGGTGGACATGGCATCTATTTCGGGACCAGCTCAGACAGCCTCTGCTTCGGCTCCTCCTCTGCAAAGAGGAATCGTGAAGATGGTAAAGAGCCTAACGTGAATATGTGTGCACACTGCGTGAGTGTAAGGAGGCAGCTAGTTAGCTCGGGGACCCAAGGGCTAATAAAAGCTCATAAAACTCATATAGCCTTAAGTGATCTTATTTGACGTTACAAATAATACTATCTGTTGAATGCATCTGTTGACACTGTGGTGCTGACAAGTGTAAATAACAATCTTAGGCGATTCGCCACTAAATCTGCTAGCCTGCTAGTAAGCAGAAGGAAACGTTAGCACGGTTGCTATCTCGATAATTAGCTATAAGTAGCTGAAAACTATTTGCTTGGAAATTCAAAGTTTATTGGAATACATTAAGTTATTTTAAAATCCACTGACTGGTTTGAGTCACATTTTCTTATAGACGAATTACCTAGGAACTAATGCATTTTAGTAACGTGGGAGCTGTAACGACACCAGATGTTTAGTATCTCAGCTAACGGCTATGCTAGCCAATAGCTAACTTATATTTACTTTAAAGCAACTGGTTACTTATATGAACAAAGTTCGTTGTGTCTGTAAACACTGTCTGCTCCGTGTTGAGCAGCAGCGCAGATTAAACCAGTTTAATCAACGCTTCCCCGACAAGCGTAGAAACTAAGTTGAGAAACTCCTTTCCTCTAGTTGCCGTTTCGTGTTTTGTCACGGTTTCCTGCAGGATCCCCTGAGACATCTTTTAGCGTCAAAGTGTCTGTTAATAACGCCGGGGCTCCAGACATTGTAAGATTCTAGCTGGCTGATGTGTCCTGTCAGCTGAAGCCACAGACGGAGGATTTTCTCAGTGTGCTGGTTAAAACCAGCCAGAGAAAACTGACACGTAGCTGCAGTTTTCTTGCCCCCTATAATCTGCCATTCATCTCGGTTGTGTGTAGCCAATGTTTGTCCATATGTTGCTTAGGCTTGTGCTATTTAAGATCTGGCCAGATTGCAATTTGACCTTTTCTCATGTAGATGAAGTTAACAGATTATTCTCCCTATGTTGCGTTGCATAGATTGACTGGAAAGCTACCCAGTAGACACAGTCTTCTGCCCTTTGGAGGAAAAAAAAAAAATCTGTTAACTCGCTGATACGTGATTTTAGGTGGTGCTGGTTGATTCATGGGAAACTTTATTCTGTGTCAGTTTTTTCTCGTGTATTTTCAGTTTCAGCCTGGGCACTTCTGCTATCTTACTTTGTTGTTTAAAACAATTTTCATATATATAACTGGTACATACAGATCAGTTTAAGCACCACTCCTGATGACAGTTTTATGATGTGTTTCAATGAAATCATTTAATATTTGAATGAACTGAGAAAATGAATAAGTTTGTGTTGTTTAAAAAAAAAAAAAAAAAACTGCCCTTTGTGGCCCATACAGACCTCTGTACTTGAAACAAACAAACAAACAAAAAAACTACTGTCCAATTTTATAGTTAAGATATCAAGATTGTCCTCCAATTTGGAATTTCTGCACTCTATTAAAGAAAAATGCTTCCCAGCATTTCAATTCAATTTATTTAAATAGCACCAAATCACAACAACAGCCTTTGAAAACACTGAAAGAAGTTTAAGCTTTATGATGAACGACGAGGATGTCTGAACAACTGTTTTTTATGAAGGAGTTTGTATTTGAGAAAGGTGATCAGGGAGTCGGGCAGAAGATTCAGGGTGTAGAGAATGGGTTGTTCGTTCCCCCCCCCTCTAACTGTCTCTTACTCATTACAGCTACACCTCTGTTTTGCCTTTACTTGTAGGGAGTGGAGTCGATTAGTGGGAGCACCTTTAATTTGATTTATCTAGAGCAGATCTTAGATCAACAAGACCCAGTGATGCTTCCTGCAGACACCCTGGGGAGTTAGCAGATAAAGGTTGTTTGCTCAGATTTGTGTAAATGCCATGGTTGTCAAACCCGACAGGAGGTTATCTTTATTTTTAAAAAAATATCATCTGTGCCATCACATGGGCTGATCTTGCCTTGCATTTAAATGACAGTCACCATAGAAAGATGTAGTATGAAGCTTATTTCCAGTCAATTGTACAGGCACATTAGCATCCATACTGTTGATTTCCTCTTTCGCTGACTAATTGTATTTGATGTTGCACCAGTTTTAATAAGTCCATAGATTTTATTCATATCTTTGTGTGTGTGAAATTATTATCTGTGGTGTTTTTAGCCAATATTTGTACTGTTGCTTCTGTCGTACCGAGCCGACCATCTATATTGTCTTCTTCACCAGGTCTTGTCAGGC
This sequence comes from Etia nguti, assembly GCA_015106755.1. Lineage (NCBI taxonomy): Eukaryota > Metazoa > Chordata > Actinopteri > Cichliformes > Cichlidae > Etia > Etia nguti. Next base: position 2,112 of record VUQG01020703.1, on the reverse strand, counting down.
TGTGCCATCATAGTTCGGGGTCAGCCTCGAGGTGGCCCACCCCCAGAACGTCAGATCAATCTCAGCAATATCCGAGCTGGGGCCTTGGCCCGCCGAGCTGCACAGGGCCAGCCCGACAGCAAGGACACCCCTGATGAGGTGAGTGCTTCTGTTGGTTTGTGTTTATATTTATATTTGACACATATCTGTGGTGCACAGACCCTGCACAGACTGGTGCTAGTTCCAGGAATAGTTCAACTTGAGGCATTAAGGTAATTCTAGGTAAATTAAACATTTGGCCACGTCTTATATTCGTCATCATAAACATTACTACCATATATTCTGCTACCGGTTTATTAAATTTGTTACTGAGCCTTGAAGCACCATTGTTAACTCTGCATAAAAAAGACTATTCACTATTGTAAGCTGAAGTAGCAGGTAATTACGATCAATGAATTTGAGCTGGATATAGATTTATTATGAGCTATGTTAGCTATGCTTTCAGAGGTTTAGCATCCTAAAACTTGCTGCCTCCACTTGAAGTTAGCCAGCCTTGTCAGAAACAGTGTCAGTATACTACCAATAATGGTGTGTCGTGGAAAAATCTGAGTCAGTATGTTAAAGAATAAGTGCAGGTCACATGCTTAACCTAATTTAAAGGACCTGCATTTGCTGATTTGGCTGGTTCCTCACATAAAGGAAATGTGCACACTTGCACAGACGTTGACCAGATGAATCAAGTCATTTGCATGTGCATCTGGGACATAGCATTGGTACACAGTTTTAATTGACATATTTAAGAAGCGGCCAGCATTGGTGTGGCTATTTTCATGTCAATACAACACACCTTTATGCTGGTCTTGTGGCTGTGAACCTTGGAGGTTAAAGGAAGTTTAAGCTGTAGGTGGTTCCCCAACATGTTTTATCCAAAAGAAAGGATTGGATTTGTACCTGAGCCAGTATGTCTTTACTATTTGTTTACATCTACTGATACTGATGAGTCAAATGTCACCTTTTCTTGTCTGCATTGTAGCCATGGGCCTTCCAAGCCCGAGAGTTCCTGCGGAAGAAGCTAATCGGAAAAGAAGTGTGCTTCACAGTGGAATACAAGAATTTGCACAGGGAATATGGCATGGTCTACCTGGGGAAAGGTGTAGTGCCATTTCTTAAACTACAATTAAGCTTCTTTTTTTAAATTTTAACTTTAGTTTGTATTTCTATTATAAAGCCATGTCATTATGTGGAAAACATAGGTTGCCTTTTTCTAACTCATGGGACCTCCCTAGGAACCCGTTACCCTGCCTGTTTTTACCCTCGCAGTTTTCAGATAGTACATTACGGTAGGCAAGTGTTAGTAATACATTTTTTTTTTTCCTCTTTCTTCTCATTTTAGACACAACAGGTGAAAACATTGCTGAGTCCTTAGTGTCTGAAGGCCTTGCCACAGTCCGCAGGGAAGGATTCAGAGGGAACAAGTAAGATCTTTGCTTCTATTCTTTCTGTTATGTATTACTGTTTGTTTTCAGGTTTTCATTTTTTATGATTTTTGGAATTTTGAACAGTTTTTCACCAGTTGGGATGACATCGTTGTTATACTTTTTTGCCTTGTAGGTTCTGTCTGTGTATGTCTAATTATGTTGAGAAAATAAAGGCACCATAGCATTGCAGCTGTGTAAAAGTAATTGTCATAAAAGTATGTAAGTATGTAGCTGAGATCACGGGCATGGCTGACACATGATTGGACAGTACTCGTGAATACTTCTCGTGGGACAGAATGTCAACATGTTTAGGTGTTGCTGCAGATCTGATCCCATTGCATTGTGGCTGATGCCGAGGTTAATAATTAAGGATTTAAAAAGTACACTTACTGGTAAATATATATATATATATATATATATATATATATATATATATATATATATATATATATATATATATATATATTTTTTTTTTTTTTCTAATATATATATATATATATATATATATATATGTATATATATATACTTTTTTTTTCACCCAGCTCGCCCCTGCGGGCGGTTTATTCTTCAAGCTCGGGTCCTCTACCAGAGGCCTGGGAGCTTGAGGGTCCTGCGCAGTATCTTAGCTGTTCCCAGGACTGCGCTCTTCTGGACA
>VUQG01020698.1:0-15200 GCA_015106755.1 Etia nguti | reverse complement strand
TGGCAATAGTGGATTCCACAAATCTACTACAAGCTGGACCTGGGAACAATATGCTTATTTGCACACTCAGTCACATAGTTACTGAACACACATCTAAATTATACTATATTTGCACATTTTCCATCTTGCACATGTCTTCATCCTGTCGTGTCTACAATATCCTGACCATAACTTGAACCTGGTATTCAATACCTACTGCACAATCCACTTTGTATTGTCTCTGTCCTGTCTTTGTTTATTGTACAGTTAGTATTGTATAGTTATTATTATAGTATTGTATAGTTAGTAATAGTACCTTTTTATCTGTTAATTTTACCCAAATTTATCAAGTTATTATTTATTTGTAATTCCTAGTTTTATATCTCTTGGACATGTATCTTTTATATTCTTATAAATGCACCATGGGGGGCTTGGGGTGAAACGGCATTTCGGTACGCTGTATACTGTGTATATTGTTGTATTGACAAAGTTCTTGAATCTTGAAAGAAGCATTGGATCATATGAAAAAATAATTATGTGGTTTTAAAGAGTTGCAAATGAGCCGTTTTCCAGGAAGTTTCCACTCCTTCTTAGCCATTCATGATTCATGCATCAAAATTACTATAAATATCCCATTACTGCACTGAACTGGATGATGCTGAGAAACAATTTCCCAAGTATCTGAGAAAAATGCTTCTGTTTGGCCACGATGAGTCTGATGTTTAGCGTTGTATCAAGAGCTCCGGCTTCACAGGGCTCTAAATGCGTCATCTGAGACACTTTTTTTTCTACTTTTAAATCTTTATGGTGTTAATGAGACACACTCTCACCGTAGTTCAGGAAATAGTTCCCCTTATCATTATTTTTTTATTTTACCAACATGTCTCATATCTGTTGATTTTAAAGGCTGGCAGGGCTTCTGTCTCACACCACAGACTGCACTTTATAATCCAGTTAACATGACACAGTTGAAATGTAGAAACCTGCCCTGTCAGGAACAGAGTATGAATGAATACTACTCTGTTGGGTTTTTTAAAAAAAAGGAAGAAAAAAAGGTTTGAGTTGAAATATAATTGTAGTAACTTTTTTTTTTTTTTTTAATGCTTAATTTTCTTGGCTCAACAACAACCGTGCTGCAGAGGGGATCGTGCTTCCAAGATGCTTTTTGGTGACCATTTCCTGTTTGTGTCATGACGGTGACGCTGAGGTGGCTGTTCAAATCTTCTGTTATCGATAGGCAGCCAGTGATGGAAAAAAAAAAGGGGCACTTTGGGCTGTGCCAAAGAATAGTATCAAATAAAGATTATTTTGAACTGTGAATCATGCAAAGCTACTCTAGTACAGCGCAGTCATTAAACTAAAGAGCTAGAAATTAGAATAGGGCCACTTTATCTTCTGGAATCAGACCAGTGAAGTGAAATGCCTTTTCCTGTGGCTGACATCTTCAATCTGTTGGCAATATTGAATGTTAATATATTTTCAAGTACTTTAGGAGGTATAAATGAATATATCAGACACTGCTGTGAAGTGTAAATGATGAAGAAGCGGATTCCTCATTAACTTGACCTAAAAAGCTGGGAAGTCAACTGAGTATGAAAACAGCCTCATTAAAAAAACAAATTCATCCGTTTTCTTTCCCGAGAGCTCAGTGCTTGCTGCACAGGTCTCCCTGATAACATAACGACCAATGGGAGGCTGAGAGGCAGCCGCGCTACAAGGATCGCTCTTCAGAAAACAGGTATTGGTATCTGGTACAGGATATCCCTATGGCAACCAGGAGGAGCAGGAAGGGGTGGGGGGATTCACAGAGTGGGACAGAGTAGAGCATACCTAAGTGACGACACTGAAACCTGAGGAGGGAGGAGGTGCAGCGCTCCGCGAGACTGCTCAGGTGAGCAGTCGCCTTCAGGCAAGTCAAACAAGAAGCACAAGACTGTGCGGGTCTGTAGATAATGACCCTTGAATATCGAATTTGCATTTGACCTAATATTTAGTCTATGTCTTCTTTAAGATCTATGCAGGAAGCCATCCTAAGAAAGTCCATTAAAAGATACAGAAATCAAAATTTAATCATAAAATTGAATGGAAATAAATGACTTTGGGTGCCAGTAAGTAAACTCAAAGTTAGTCCCTTATTAATATAACGCTGTAGTACCAGCTGTAAATATAATATATTTACAGTTGGCAGCATTGTGGGAAGACCTCACTGGAAATAGTTATGCAGCATGTGAAGTTTGAAGCCTGAAAGGCAGCATTTGTTTTTAGTAAACATAGTCTTGACATCAGGCTCTGCATGAACAGGATCAAAGTGCACTTCTGTATGTGTGAAAAATGTGTTAAAGTCATGTAACTGCATGTTGCTTTAGGTGAACTACAAGTTTGAAGAGAGAGGGAAAAAATAAATAAAATAAAAAGAATACAGGCATGTATGAAAATATGAGCTCACCAGATGGTTGGCTGAGGTAATCTCTGCTAGGGTAACACACCACAGCCACTGTATTGTGGGTAATGTAGGCCTCAGGTTTTAGAAATGAAAAATACAAACCGGAGACGACTACTTATCTAAATGTCCATCATTAATCTCAGAATATTGTGAAATAGAAACACAACAGCAGGAACTCAAACAGAAGTCGTCCACTATGAGCTCCAGTATTTGTGTTTCAGTTATTAGAAAAGAAAATGAGCTGATAAGAAGTTTCACTTGGCCCATTTCTACTTGGGTCATATCCAGAAGAACACAATTACAATAAGATTGAGGTTTATTAACGTTTGCTCAGTTTTTTCAAAGCCTAAAAGATAACAGTATCGTTTTGGACTTTACAGCAGGAAAGATGGCTTCCGTTATGAAGATTTAAAATCAGTGCCGTCAAAGGTGTCTGACATTTAAAAGTGTGAAAAATCGTAAACAGCAATGAAGTTTACTAATCATTCCAGCTTTCAAGAAAAATGCATTTTTCTTGCTGCTGTGGTAAAAAGTCAAAAGCATCTCTACATTTAGAGAAGTTTTTTTAATCATGAAATATTTTAAATACTGCTGCTGACCTACAGAAACTTCACACATAATATACTGTCCCGATCAAAAGTTTAAGACCACTTGAAAAAAAATGGCCAACACCCCCACCCCCCAAAAAATCATATTTGCATCGTTGGATATTAACAAGGTTCCAAGTGGAGCTTCAACACGCAACAACAAGAAATGGGGGTGCTTTTTCCACTGAGGGAAAAAGCACCCCAGACCGTTATGGTGCCCCCGCCACTGTGGTGCGTAGAAATCTCAGGTGGGATCTGCTTGTCATGCCAGTAACATTGGAAACCTTTAGGATCATCAAGGTAAAAGTTTTTCTCATCAGAAAATAAAACTTTCTTCCATCTTTCAGTTTCCCATGTTTGGCGCTCTCTTGCAAAGTCCAAACGGTCAGTTCTGTGGCATTCAAGGAGACGAGGCCTTTGAAGACGCTTTTTGTTTTAGAAGCCCTTCAGTCTCAGATGCCGTCTGATGGTTATGGGGCTGCAGTCGGCACCAGTAAGGGCCTTAATTTGGGTCGAGGATCGTTCAGTGTCTTGACGGACAGGCAGTTGGATCCTCCGGCTCAGTGCTGGTGAAATTCTTTTGGGTCTTCCACTTGACTTTTTTGTTCAATAACCCTCAGGATCATTTAACAAGTCCCAAATGACTGTCTTACTGTGTCCGACCTCAGCTCAACCCGACCACGTTAAAAAAGGGAACGTTTTTTTGCCATCAGTACGTCATGACAGTGTGACTACCTGACAGAAAATGACAATGAATCCACATTTTTGCACAGATTTTGCCTTTTAAAGGCATGTGACCCTAAACTTTTATTCAGGTGTAAAACAGCCTATTTCGGTTTAAGTGTTGTTTTCGATAAATTGCATGTCAAAAAAAATGTTTTGTCTCACTCCCATTTCTTCTTGTTGTGTGTTGAAGCTCTACTTGAAACCTTGTTATAATCCAACCATGCAAAATATGATTTTTTGCCAGCTTTCAAGTGATCTTAAACTTTTCCTTCTATGGTAGTTGTTTGATCCCAATTTTAAAAGTTTAATTTAAAAAAGAGAATCTAATGAAAATAAACTGTCTACTTTACCACCAGTGGGAGAAAGAAACATTAAAGTGATGACGCAGTACTTTGTGATAAAGCTCCAACCCAAAGGTTTCAAAATAGTGTTGAGTCAAAAAAATAAAAAAAACCCAACACATTTCCTGTCTGAGAGCTTTAGTGCCACATGTCATCATCACTCAGTTTAGACCGGTAGAAATGTGTCATTTACTTCCTTAACAAATCAAACATTAAAAAATCATGGTGTTGTGTAACTTCTAGCAGGTCAGAGTTTAACCTTCTTACACTGAAAGTTCACTTCTAACAAGCTATTTGAACCAGTGAAAAGAAGCAGTTTTTAAAGACACTGCAAAGGCTGATTTCACCAAAGCAGCTTCAGTTCAAATAATTTACATATCAGCTACTAAAGGGAGTAATTTCTGCACTTATAATCTAAAAAATACTAACAATAAACATGGTAGTTCACATGGCTCTTCAGTCACTTACTCAAGACCTTTACTTTAAAAAGAGATATAGGTAAATCAGAAAGGAGCCTGTTTTGATGTTTACTTACATGTTATCAGAGTTTGACGACTGACTCTCGTCATAGTTTTCCTTTAGCTGTATGTCTTCACAAACACTTGTGTGGCTGTAGCTTTGCGCTCTCTGCTCCCTGTAGAAAGCTGTAGTGTGTACGGCTGCCTGTGACTGTAGGTGACTAATTATAAAAGCCTGGGGGGGCGAGGCTTTGTGATGTCACTTTCAAAACCTCATAAAATAGTACAATCACGTTATGAGGCTGTGTTCATCAAAATATGAATAAGTGAAGACAGGAAGTCTCACTAGAAATTACCAAATTCATCTGTAGTCAATTTTTTATAATGACTTCATCTTCATTTTTGATCTAAGATACGCCTGTAATAATTCAGAGATGAAGTTTTGTCACTTTAATATACTACACAATAAGCTTTAGCTGTAATTTTGTGTTCTGAATGTCTGTGTCATTTATTCTATCTTATTTGTGGCCAGTTTATATGCAAATGATTAATCGAACATTAAACCAATGATAATTGTAATTATTATTTTGCACCAGCAGAGAGCAGCACAAACATTTAGAACAATGCTCAGGCCTCCTCAACCAGCAGATAAGCTTAAAATATACAACAGCATTGATATACTTTGACTCAAAGGTGTGAAATAATAGTGAAAACAAATAAATACTGTGTGAAAATCTTCAGCCACCTCTCATTGCTTCCAAGGAGTCAGACTTGTAATGTTTTTAAAAAGTGGTCCTGAGTAATAGTTCTCCATGTTTGGACATTGGCTGATTTTTGTTTTTTGTTTTTTGTTTAGCCACTCAAGACTGAACCCGTTTTTAAATTGTATCTTCAGGACTTTGTTACTATAAGACATCATTTGTTCCAATTTCTCTAGTTTAATCCAGAAGAGACCATGATACAATCAATAGTTTTAAAGTGTTATTGTGGATAATTGGTTGACTCCATTTACATATAGGGGATTTTCACATACTTCACTGAAGAGGTATGTGCCACCCTGCCTAGACCTCTTGCCTCTCCTTCACCCCTCCCCCATGTAAAATTTTCTACATCTGCCACTGGTTGAATCTATGAAAAATGCCAAAGATATCACAGTCTGAGGAACATAAAATTATAGTTTTGTACTAACAAGGTGAGTCCCAAAGAGCCGTTAGCTGAAAATTTGGCATGTCTTGGCATAATGTGCAACGTGTTCTTAAAAATGTGAGGAAACTGGATAAGTGGAGGTCAAAAAAAGAAGTGGCAGGCATAAAAAAAAAAAAAACAATCTACAGCAGATAAACTGTATCACAGTCATGTCCTTAAAAAACAACATGTCCTTAAACAATTCTATCAAAGACCTGACACAGAACATGAAAGATGCATCTGGCCCTTCAGGTGATACATCTACAGTTCTGTATCAGTGGAAGGTGGCCATCAAGAAGATAGAAGAGAAAATTTTGAGGTATGCAAGATTAAACAAGAACTGGACTGAAAATCCAGTGGCCACAAGTCAGATGGACTTGTGGCCACTTTCAAGCTAGAATTGTACAAACTCTTTTTTTCCCTTGTAAACTGTTATTCCATTTATGTTTTTTTTTCACATTTCAATAAATCTGTCACGGCCGCGGCAACACCCGTGTAGTGTTGTGAGAAAGAGGACCCAAGATGCAGGCAAAGGCTGTGCTGCGAGTGAGCTTTTATTTACAGGATGTGAAAATAAACGAAAGCGAGAATGGCGTGGACAGAACTAAGAAATACTAAACTGGGAAAACTAGTAACAAACCTGAAATCATAATATGCAGAGAGACGGCACGGAGAACGTAGGGCAGCAATACACCAGGTAACACAGACGGAGCAACAAAGAACACAGGCAAACCCACACTATATAAACACACAAGGTAACGAGGGAACGACACCCCGGAGGAGGACACAGCTGAACCTAATTAGACAGGAAAGACACAGATCTTCAAAGTAAAACAGGAAATTCACAGACTGGTTTACAAGCACAAACTCAGGGACACGAACAGAAGGGAGGACACAGGTAGGTATAACAAAACACTAAACACAAGAACTAAAACTCTAAGATCAAGAAAACAAGAATTAATCCGAAACATAAGATAATACTAATACTAAACACAATACGCTGGGTCTAATGACCCAGGACCATGACAAAATCACTACACCTCTTTCCTATTTTCCCAGCAAAATGTAAAGAAATGAAGGGTGACTCAATACTTTTTTATAGTACTGCAACTGCTTTACACAAAAGAGGTAAAATCGTCCAACTGTTAATTACCCTGTTGTCTGTAAGTTTATTACTACTCAGCTAGGCTGTCAGCCTTTTGTCTTTTCTATTAGTATCCACACTAGCACCATTCTTGCAAGTATGTCTAGGATAGCATACTACTGTTTGCATAATACTGTCTGTCCTTACTGAAGTCCACACTTCAATGTCCCAGCATCTGTCTAAAAGGTCACTATAAGCTGAGCCATCTGTGATGTTCAATACAAACGTCTGTAGAATTTTAGATGACGGACACATTAGATTTAGATATAATCTGTCAGAGAACTAGTATGATTGAGAACTTCCTCTATGGTTTCATAATGTGTGCATGTGAGATAGTCAAGAAAAAAAATGTTTAAATTTCAAGTCCAAGTCTCCTACTGCGTTTATTAACAAGTTTTCTAATGCTTTTTATCTTTTTTATTTAATATAAACAAGACATTAAAAACAATCTGTGATCACTGTAGGCCTCTGGATTTTTATTAACACTGTTAATGTGCAGTGCATCTTTAATCTCAGTTTTTAAAACCTTACGGTCTAACTACAGCCCATGGATTGCCAGGCACTAAATATTTAAGATGTTTTGAATAATCAAGATTTGTATTCAATAAGATTTGTATGGGTAGGTGAAGCTGAGAATCTGGATTTTTTTCATAGCCAGTCATCCAGACCATGCAGCAGGATATTACTGACTAACCTCATGCTGGGAATGGATCATCTCAGGTGTTCTCTTAACTGAACTTTGGTCCATTTTCAGCTTCTTTTCCCTGCTATATGATTCCATTTGTCTCTGTCCATTGGGGACTCTCAAATTAACTTTTATTGAGAGGAAGAAAGATAACATTCATCCCCCATCTCTTGCTAAGGTGTTTGTATTATCCTAACCATAGCTCTGTAGCTAGCCACCAGGTAGCACACCATTATATGCTAGCTACCCCAACTTCAGTAACCATACTAACATTGCTGCTGTTTAGTTTTCTGCCTTCATTTATGTCTGAAATGATAGAGCTGCATGTTTTAATTTTTAGTTTTTTAAAAATCCGTCGATCAGAACAATGGTACAGATTACAACGAGCAAGCTAACTTTCCATTCCAAGCTAACCCCATTAAGTTTCATAAATCCTCTTTTTTGTTACTTTATTGTAGCATTTGGAAGATCAGACACACTGAACATTTTATTGAAGGTGAAAGAATTTGGGCCATTTTTAATTCTCAGTGATACCACAGTGTTTGCATTTGGGAATCAAAGAAGAGTTGGATCTGGAAATGGCTAATGACATTAGTTTTAAGAGGCGGATAGTGTTAGTTAAAACTTTTTAAAGGTTTCAGGGACATCACAGAACCATAAACTACTAAACACTAAATACATAAACACTACATTTTTCACCAGTATTTTTATTTTGTGCAAGCAGCAGAAGATAATGTTTAGCTGCAATCTCCTGATAAGCTTGTACTTTGAGCTAATTAGTATAGGCTAGTAGGCTAATATGTTAAGCTTAGAGTCTTGGACTTGTCTGTATCGTAGTAGTATTGCTGGTAGTTCTGGTGATGCAGGTTGTTCTTGTAGTTTGGGTGCTGGTGGTGTCGATTGTGATTCTGCTGCCAGTGATTGGAGTAGTGGTTCAAGTGATAAATGTGGTATTAATGGTTTGGATGGTGCTTGTGATGTCATCTTTTTTGGTACTGCTGGAACTGGTAATACTGCTCTGTAGAATAGTCTTAACTGTATTTCTTGTAGTTGGATTCCTTATATATCCCAGGTGTCACAGGACAAGGCCATTATGCTGTTTAGTTACTACTTGGCCTCATTTATTTGCTAATGGTATTTGTTATAAATGTGCTGTGTTTGTTGCTTTGGAGGCCAGGCTCAGTGAATTAGACGGCTGCCTCTGCACTATTGAAAATGATCATATAACTAGCCAGGATGCTGTAAAAGTAAAAATGATTAACATGTATTCCAGGGCCCAGAACAGATGACATTGACACAAATTTGAAACTGCTGATGAAAGTTAAGAGTAGACTTTGTGTGTTAAATTGGCCAGAACAATATTGGACTTTTAACTTTCCCCAACCCAATTTCAGCAGCGATGACAGGTATACCCACTTGTCGTCCTTTAACCTCTGGCTGACTAGGTAGTGTCCAGAAAATAATAAAGGATTTATTGATAATTTGAACATTTTCTGAGGATAATATTGTCTTGTTGCAGCTCTCATTTCTACAACTTTGGCCAAATTTATCAAATCCCCAAACCGTGAGTATCCAGAGCTAAGACCAGGAAGCAGAGATGCAGTCTTATAGGGAAATTATGCATCAGTGGTGGCAGCTTGTTCAGCTGCGGGCTTCCCGTCTACCTGCAGTGAGCCTCTGTTATCAGATGGAGACAGTGTCAAAAATGTGTGGTACAACCAGTTAACATTTTACATGCTGTTGTTTGTCCATAAGCTAGTCTTGGAGAAAAGTGAAGTTGTAACACCCAAAGTGTGAAACCAAGCGTTATAAACAATGAAAAATGTCTGCATCAGCCACTGTCTCTGGTTTTTATGGTCTATTTTTAATCTTTGATGTTTTTTATGCACTTTTCCAATTCATGGTCAACTCTGCAGTCTTCTTTGTTCTAGCTCAATAGCTTTCGTATGAAGCACAGCATCATCCTTGGATGATTCCAAACAGGATTTTTGGAGGACTATATGGAAACATGTTTACATTGCTTGAAAAGCCCTTTCTGTAGACCCTCTGTAGGCAAATACCTCCATAAACTGACTCAGCTGTGGTAGCATAAACTAACTATCACACGCCTCTTTGTAGCTTCCCTTCTTCTGTCATCCAACCCAAGCCACATCTCTATATCTGTATAAAGATTCACAAGTATGGAAGAATCAATCAAATCTGAGATGTTAAATAAATCAAATCAAATATCATCTATTTAACATTAAGTCTCCCTCATGTAAGTCACTGTGTAAATTATTTAATAATTGATTAGCATGCTGGTTTAGCTGCTCTAAAGAAACCATTTATATGTTTCTACCTTCCTTTAGTTTGACATATCTAGTCAGTAATATACTACCTAGTAATATGGTATTATAGGAAATTTATATTTAGATTTCTTTATTTTTCGAAAAAAACATCTGAGACATAAAACCAGATGTGGACTGTAGACATTGTTCCCCACATTTTGCTTTTATTTCAGTGAAAGGTGGTAAGTGGAGGGTGGAGGAGAGTAAATGAGTGACAGGTTTAGAACTGTAAGATCAGAACATTGTGGACACTTAGCAGAAACTGTTTGGACAGGTTTTGAGTCACATTCCAGTCATTGAGAACCAAAGATATACGATAAAAGACAAAGAGCATGCCACGAGCCTTTGAGAGCTAACTAATATATAATTTGCTATTAGTTTGGTGTAGATACAGCGTAAGAAAAATGTAATTCCATGAATAGAAAATTGGGTGAGAGTGCTCAGGCAAATTAGAAACCCGTCAGATGTTCCCAGTAACCCAAACTAAGACCCAGCCAACTGTGTAAATTAGCTAACATTAATCCAAATGTTAGCTGCAGTTTTTTTTTTTTTTTTCTTACATAAAATAGTAGCACACAGGTTACATTTTATCACTAACATGCAATTAGGCATGAAATAACAATTAAAATATTATTCTCCTGGCATGTTTAACCTAATATAGCAAAAGAGACTTCCTTAAAGTTCCTTGATTTTTATATTCTTTGACCCTGCAAAAATGTATTGGATACAATTAACTTGAAAATTCAAAGAACCCTCCTTTTAAAAACACAAAAAAAGAAAAAACCCTTTCAGAAAAATTTAACATTTTCTCAGGATGTCTAATTAATTCATTCTTTTGAATGAATGAATACATACCGCTTCTGTATCTTCCAACGAGCCCCAGAAACTGAATCAATTTGAATTTAAATCCAATGTTCTTTGTACTCCAAACACAACATTTTTTATTGCAATAAAAATACCAGCACACAAATCTCTACAAGAGATATTATTGCTGCAAATGTGGCAGCATTTAATGCAACACAGTTTCCTTTGATTCTTTTTCTCAGATATGGAACATTGGAAAAGAATATACGTAATCACCTTTAGCTCACGTATGCCTTCACTTGACATGAAAGCTGCTCCTGCATTTTCTTTGACAACTGAACAATGATGACATGGGTAGCCTACTTATATCTCAGCTATCATTGGTATAAACTTAGCACTTGACTTATGCTGACCTTAAATGAAGTATCATCATGTAATTGTATTTTGGGGTTTTTTTTAGATTTTAAAGCTTATAATTAAATCATTGTTTAGCATAGTGTGTCATAGGTTTCCAGCATTTTCTTCATTTACGTTCATGTTGATGTATCAAAGGGGATCAGTTGCATTATAGCACAAAATATTCTCCAAACATCATTTCAGCCAGTTATAAAGACTCTTCGTAGTAAAGATCATTCATTGTCACATTTCTCCTCTTGTCCTGAGGTTTTTAAAATTTTTCTTTGGTTTTTTTTCTTTGATTTTGTTTTTAAGATTTACATTTAGACTGGGCACCAACTCAAACACACTAAGATGTGCATTCAAATGTGGTGATGGAAAACTTCACTTTCATGTTTTCAAAGTGTCCTGGCTTATCCTCATCACAGTGAGCCAGTACATCTCCCTAGACTGTAGACGTCTTGTGCTGTGTGCAGCACTGTGGATAGATGTTGTGTGCCTGGAGTGTGACTGTAGGTGACTGATAAGATTAGTGCGGGTGAGGCCACAGATAAAGAGAACTGGTCGTGTTTCTCAGGAATTAAGGATGTGTTGTTTTGCTAGGAGCTGGCAAGTTTAACAGCACTTTTGCAAAGTGAAGATAGTGAAGTCAAAACTAAAACACAAAGACAGAAGATGAGAACAACTCTGTACTGGTACTTGCCTTATTCCTAATTTTTTTGTGTGTTATTTTTTAAAATATTTTTCACATTTACACATTTCAGATCATCTAACAAATTTTAATATTAGTCAAAAATAACATGAGTAAATACAGAATGCTTTTTTAAAAAAATGATGAGTTCATTTATGAAGAGAAAAAAGATATCTAAATGTACCTGGTCTTAAGTCATGTACTCAACCACATTTTTTGGAAAGCTTCAAAGATCAGTTTCAGTATTCACACCCAGGTCTGAATACTGCCACACGCGTTGAATAAATAAACCACTTAAATACACCCTGTCTGACAAAGTGAAATAGGCTAAAAGAGGTCAAAACACATCAAACCAGGATCTAAAGAAACAGTTGAAAAACAACATCTGTCAGTCTGGGAAGAGTTACAAGGCCATTTCCAAGGATTTATGGCTCCAGTGAACAACAGTGAAAGTCATGATCCACAAAAGGCGAATACTTGGAACAGAGGTGAACTTTCTCAGGAGTGGCTGGCCACCCAAAACTTCTACAACAGTGCATTGATGACTAATCCATTAGGTCACAACAAAACCCAGAACAACATCTATCTTGTCCCAGTTAAGCTTGGACTTCATGAGTCAACAAGAAGAAAGAGACTGGGCTAAAATAGCATCCATGGGAGAGCTCCAAAGCAAAAACCACTGCTGACCAAAAAGAACACAAAGGCTCATTTCACCTTTGTCAAAACAACATCTTAATGATCCCCAAAACTTTGGGGAAAATATTCTGTGGACTTACAAGACAAAAGTTGAACTATGTGGAAGTTTTGAGTCCCATTGCATTTGGCATAAAACTAACGCAGTATTTCATAAAATAAACATCATAAGAATATTCAAACATAGCAGTTGTAGTATGGTGGTGTGGGGCTGCTTTGCTGCTTCAGGGCCTGGATGTCTCGCTGTAACTGATGTATTCTGCTCTCTAATAAAAAATCCTGAAGGAGAATGTCCAACCATCAGTCAAACTCAGTGGTTCAAAGGACGTCAGTTTCAGCTTCACTTAAAGGGGAGAAATTACTCCACTGTAGTTCTGAAAGGAGGAAAGAAATGAATTAAGCTTGTTTGGTGAAGTCAGAGTGGCTTTAATGTTGCGAATTACACATTCAAGCGACAGGTTCCCGGTTTGATTTTGGAAGGAGATACAAATCCTTCGGTGTTGTGTAAGGGAGAGCATTTGATGTAAAGATTTGCCAAATCAAACGTGGAGCTACCTGCTGTGGTTACCCCGAGTAAATAAAGGAGCAGCTGAAAGTAGCTTTTTAGGTAAATTCAGAGTGTATATATAATCAGCTGTGTGTTGGCTTTACACAAAGACAGTCAGCTATTCTGTTATGGAAGGAGTAACAGAGAAGGCCTGTTCAGCTTTTGGCATCCCATAAGTATGAAGAGCTTACTGCATGAATGTGAACTGAAAATAAAATGGACAAAGAATAATAAGTTGGTCCTTGAATCCTTTCTTTCTATCCAGGCCATTTTTTAGGTTTGGCACGAGCTGATCAAACCATATGGAGCTGGATAGCGCTGCAGCAATACCATTTTTATAGAAAATAAGCTTGATCCAGTAAACAGTAAAGCTGTGCCGAGAGACCCCAGGTTTAAATTTGTGAACATCACTAAGGTCTTTACTTGGACTTTACACACCTCCACTGTCACCAGTAACATGACTCAACAACCCCTTTGAGAAGGCTGAGGAGAATCAGACATCAGCTTCTACCAAATGCACAGTGGAGAGTGTGCTGACAGCACCTGATGGCATGGTTTTTTATGAGGACTGCAGAGAACATCATAGGCACGCAGCTTGTCCAGATGTCGGAGAAGGGCCTCTAATATTATTGGAGACTGCACCCATCCCCTCTTTGAACTGCTCCCCTATGGCACACATTGCAAGACTTAAAGGATGTTGAACAGCTTCTTTTCCCACAGTACTTTGAAGATGCACCACACCTTAAATACCTCTTTATATTCTCATTAGTACCTAATTTTGAATCTTTGCAAGCAGAGGACTCGCCTTCTGGTGGCCTTTACATAGAAGATACGTTTAAGGATCTTTGCTTGATGTTACCATTGTTTTTGCTCTGATGTGATCATGCAGGCAGCGTCTGGCCAGGTATGGCAGTGAAGTTTACTGAAAAAAAAGAACATAACTGCAGATTTCACATTTTGCAGCGCTATGCAGTGGGCTGCAGGCGAACCTTTGGCGAGCTGGGCTGCATGTGTCACACCTTTGCTTTAATGACTCAAAATAAAACTGAAATTTGTCTGCAACCCAAAAAGTGAGAAGTGAAAGTGGAAGCAACGCTCAAGCATAGACACAAGTAATTTAAGTAATTTGAAAAAAACAAACAAACTGGGACCTAAAGCTCTGAATCTGTTATTTTGAGAAGGGGGTTAACAGGAAATGTAATTTCTACATTTTCTGTCATGTATTCTGAGCAGTAACACATTGCCTAATCATATGTTGCAGACAGTTTGTGACTTCTATTAGGGTGTAGTAGTAGTAGTAGTAGTAGTAGTAGTAGTAGCAAAAATCACTTTAATAGCACCACCCGCACATTGGTGTGATGTTTAAGTGTGCAAACTGTGCTACTTGGGGTTTGGTTGCCTTTTGCATATTTCATTTTCAGTAGATTGTTAACAGAATGTTAAGGATTTGTGCTTATCCTTGTAAGTTGCAGATACTTATTTGCCAAGTTCATAGATTACATTTTCAAGCTGTTTTTAAAATATATTGGCAGTTAAATCATAAGCCAGTAGAGAGCAGCATAGTTATTTATAACGAGGCCTGTGTTTTTCTAATTCTTAAAACATCATAGCAGATTCTGGATTACCACAAATGAAAACATGATCATTGTGATCATATGTCCGTATCCATGCTGCAGCCTCATTATCACACAGAATCTAATAAACAGTGAACTATAACTTGGCAACCTAGGAGCTTAAGATAACTAAATGAACTTAAACATAAACCATAAACCATCAAAACATATGAAAACTCAAAACGCTGGGTCAAATGACCCAGGATCATGAAAAAGCCAGATTCATGGGGCTTCAGGGTATGTTTACAAATGGTATAATGTCCAGTCTCCAAAAGTTGATTCTGTTCATCTGGACGTAGCGTTTTGTGGGAGAAACGTTTCGTCACTCATCCAAGTGACTTCTTCAGTCTCAGCTGACTGCAGGTTTCCCCAATCTTATAAACAGTACATTTGCATAACGACTGAAACCAGCCCACTGAAGGAACAATGGGCTGGGAGGGCAGTTCCTTAATCTTAATTATGCAAATTCTCATGACCATTGATCAACAACCACTGACCAAAACCCACTGATCAAAGACCACTGATCAATGGCCATGAGTACCATTCACAGAGAGTTGGGGAATGGCTGCAATCACAGCATT
>VUQG01020697.1:9304-21523 GCA_015106755.1 Etia nguti | reverse complement strand
ATGCTCAGTTGTTGGACCTGGTCCGAGCTGTTGACAGGACGATGACAGAGTTTCGCCTGGAGACTTTCTATAAGGTCAGTTTAACAATAACACACACACAAATCTGCAGCTTTACCAGCTATCGTGTGATGATTTTGAATGTAGTAGAACTATTAATGCCACATAAATGCAGCGTCCTGATTAGTGAGCGCGATGTTCTTCTGTGTTGCACCGGCCTTTTCATTCTGATCGATACAGGCGTGGTGTTATCACAAATACTGAGCAGAGACTTTAATATGACACGTCAGAGAACAAACAGCCAGTTAAAAAAAATAAATCATTTTATCATCTGATCTTTGGAAAAAAAGCACTGGAAGAGCCTACAGTGTTCCTCAATGTGTTTCGTAGGCTCCATCCTTCCACGTGAGTCTGGCCTGGTGTGTTGGAGACCAGACAGTGCAGATGGAGGCGTGCATGCAGGAGCTGCAGGTACTCAGACAGCTTGTGATTTTTCCATCCTCAATCCTACCACTGACATCTGTTAATGTTATCTTTATAGGATTTCTTTGTCCCTCCTAATTTGTTTGATCTTTTGTAGTTCTTTAGTTGATTTTAAGGGCCCAGACTGCTTGTCATAGCAAGCCGAGCCCTGCTGTGATTAATAAACTCACCAATGGCTCAGCTCCATAAGCTGGAGCCGAATGAATGAGGGCAGCGTTAACATTAACACGTCTGTGCTCTTCCTTCTATGATATAGTATATCTCAGATAAGAACCAGTCTGACTGTAACGTTTCAGACAGGGAAATGAAAACCTGTAGTGGCCAAGCAGTAATTACACAAAATCAGTTTCTCTTTATTTTCATTACTTTATAGTCAGCAGGTTGTCTTTCGCTGTAAAGGATCTGCAAAACAGGAATTGGTCAGCAGTCGGGCTTTTCACAGGTTATCAGTGAAGCTCAGATAAAAGCAGGATTCACAGTGACTTATTGATAAGATAAAATGGGATATACTGTAGTGTAATCCTGTATTTCACATATGCTTCATTTAAACAGGGAATATTTCAGTTATGTAGTGTAATTTTTTGAGCTGCTGTAATGCCACAGAGTTTTAGAGTTTTGGAAAATTAATCCATCCATGTCCAAAGATCTGTGTGTCTGTCCTAAACTGATGAAAGGTGTCCTTGGTCATGGGCTTTAATGTCAATGTACGAATGAAAAGGTGTTACGCTTTAGTCAGCTGCTTCAGGCTCGATGAGAGGGGAGCTCAGAGAAACCAGACAGCGAGCAGGTTAGGTTAACAGAATCCCGAGTTAACTGACTGAGTTTAAGTTAAAGTTAACCCTCTTTCTGGAGCAGAAGACCCAGAGTTTCCTTCATTTTGGAGTTATCAAACTCTGTTCTCTAACCCAGCTGCAGTAGATGTAACTGAATTTGTTTTATTTTTTTTAATGTTGTAGAGTCTAGTAGACGACCACGAAGACGGAGCATTTGCGTTGAGGCTGGACTGCTCGGAGCTTCGCTGCAGGACGGGAAACAAGACTTTCCGCTTTCCTCTGGAATCCTAAAACATGAAGTGACCAATGGAGTAAAGCTGATATTGTCTTTGCACAGCTATGAGGAAGACTCGTTACCTCAGCTGTGACTCCAGTGTTCACTGAACTGCTAACATTTTAAATGTCCTTTAGAAACTCCTGGAACGCCCCAATGAACACAAACACAGCTGACTGCAAAAGTATTGCAATGTTTTATGTATTTAAATAAAGCCGTTACTTCTTTTGTACTTTTCCATTGTGGGACAGCGGTGAGAGCTCTGAAGAATTATGGCATATGCATGACTGCATCGCTGACGGGAAGTTGTGGATTCAGTCAGCATAGAAACCTCAAGTTTCACAGCTGTACATTTGACCAGAACAGTGGAAGGAATTTGTCAGCGACTGGTTTTACTCATATTCAAGAAGTTTAAACGCCAAAATCTAGATTTCAGATATTAAATGAAGTCAAAGTGAAGTTCTCTTAAAGTTGAGCCGCCTTCTTTCTTTCTTTTTTTAAAAAAAATTTTTAGCTCTGTGTACAACGTTTTTGATTGGCTCCCCCTGGCAAACAGAAGTAATCGGGCTTCCTGTGGTCAGAGCCAAGGTGGTGTGTGCCTGACATGATCATATAAATCACATAGTCCTAATCTTCCTATACGACATCCATACATGGAGAAAATAAAGAAAACGGAGAGCTTTAAAATAAGGTATACAAGAGGAATTCACTGCACATATTTGAAAGAATTTAATGAATAGAAGGCAGCATGTGAATAAGGAGATCATCTTGGTCTGACCCAGTGAGGGGCAGCATGGCACAATACAGTCACGTCAGAACAGACTGTCCGATTTTTAACTTTTCACATTCACAAAAGAAAAACCCATCTCATGGTACTGAGTCATCCCCCGGTGGCTGTAATTAAGCTTCAGAGCATGAAATCTGCTGTCAAAAGATAATTTATTGAATCATTCTGTCCTGATATATACAAAAGTCTTAGGATTTATTAAAATCAAATCTTTGTCCTGAACAAACCATCTTAGCATTTCAAAAAGCATCAGTTCTTTAAATGATGGCATTCAGTGTGATCAGTACCAGACACAGCCAGAAGGGGGCCCTCTTCCCCAGACTAGCCAGCCCAGGTTAGGTTCACCCTCTTGGAGAAACCAGAAACGGACCCTTTGATACATCTGCACAGAGTAAAGTTTAAACCCACAAATGTAAATGTAAATGTAAACAATCAGTTGTGAAGTCAGTGTCATGTGTGGGAGACCCCTAGTGTTTGTTTTATTCTAAGCCAAATCATGGCCTTTGCAAACTAAACCACCTAAATGGTTGCAGCAGACAGCTGCCCCACCCTGAACCCACTTTATCCAGGAGCCTTCTTCCTGTTAAACAGGGATTTCTTCCTCTCCACTGTCATCCAGTGCTTGTTCATCGAGGATTGTCTGATTATTGGACTTCTATTTTAGTGACTTTCCAGTGTGAAGTGCCTTGAGGTACCCACTGCTCTGATACATATGAATTTAAAGTTTAAACCAGAAAAACTTCCAGTATTAGGCAGAAGTGCCACCTTTAAATGATGAGACAACCCCCATACGAGCAGGAGGACAAGAGCAGCATGTGTCCTACGTGCACACGGGCTGGTCTCTAGACTGCACTGATCCTTCAGTCAACTTTCTGCCTAACATGCAGCCTCAGAGTTTTTTGATTGGTAAATCTGAGCCTTTGGGTAGATTTTATGTTGCTTTGGCCACTTTATAAGTTTTGTAAGCCAATAAAGTTGTACTCATGAGACCCAATTGATAAGTTTCACTGATAAAATTCTAAGTTTTGCAAATTTTGTATCACTAACCAGTTAAAAAGATTAAAAACACCAAAGTCCATTTGGTAGATTTTAACTCCATCTTATGACCAATAGTATGTCATCTTTCCTCAGGAACAGTTTGAACTCTTAAATCAGGGAAAGGAGAAGTCTTTACTCCAAGAACATATCAAATTCAACCATCTTTGAAAACTAAAAATCTGATGTGTGTGGTTCTGATCCTTCAGCACACATAGTTTTTGTAACATGAATACTAACAACCAGCGACATACAGCTGAGCTGAAATTTTGAAAAAGGCAGGATTTATAAAATCAGCAGGAATGAAAAGGCTATGAATACAGTATATGCTTTAGCTAGTTACAATTTCACCACAATACAGTCAAAAGGAGTTCAGAAATCTCATTCAAGATCAAAACATCGGTCATTTTATTAAAGCACATGTGGATTTAGTTAAAATCTTTGCATGTAGACTTAAAACTTTAGAGTAATAGCTATAAAAATCAATTTGAAAAAAATAAAATAAAATCATCCTGCATTGGTCCTAAAGAACCCTAATACTTTCCTTGAGCATTGTGGCATAAACAGGGAATATTTGGCAGTCACTGTTCAGACAGGTGGACGTCAGTTCCCGTCTGGCTCCGCGTGTCAGTGTAAGGCGAGCAGAGCCGTCTACCTGCCAGCCAGCATCACGGAGAAAACACCACTTTCTTAATATAATCCACAGTTGTCACATTGAGCAGCATGTTAACGTGCTCATTTTGTGGAAGTTCGACCAACGTCACAGGCTGCTTCTGCTTTCCTATCCAGCGTTTACACTGGAGGGCGCTGTACAGGTTTACCGTCCCGTCCCCCTCGCCATTCAACACTGTGGGATCCACGTCTGGGAACTTTTCTGAGTACTGAAATGCCTCAGGAGTGGAAATGCCTACACCGTACAGACAGTGGACAGGCACGCCGGGGGGCGTGAAGTCAGCCACGAGCGATTCTGTGTCCTGCTGCATCATCCAGCCATCCTCAAAATTGATGTCCGAGTAGAGGCGATGGTAGTCCTGCACAGTGTAGTTGGCGGTGGGTGTCTGGACCAAGACCTGGAGGTGGAAACACTTGATCTGGTCACCTCTGATGATTACAACAAAGTCATCATACTAGGTCTGTGAGCCATCCCAGCTTAATGGTGCCAAAAGTGCAACAAAAAAACCAAACAAAAAACACACCAATAGTACTCCAGCAGCATTTTTTTTTTTTTTTTTTTTAAATTTACCCCATCTTTAATCCAATAGTCACCACTTCCTCTTGGCTCGCTGCGCAAAAATGTACACAGAGAGGATTCTGATGCATCTCTTGACAAATCCCTTTGTTTAATGTGGACTTACATTCATGTCTGCTTCATATTTATTCTTGGACTCTGCTCACATACCTTTGCATGTTTATATTTACACTGGTGCAACCCATCAGCTCATGCATGACCTGAAACAAGCCCTTTACCTCCTCTACCTTTAAACCAAAGGCTTTGTAGAGGTGTCACTACTGGGCAGCCATCGTGTAATACCTCTGGGCACTTTTGAAGCATTATCTAAAGTAAAGTTATGCTCAGTGGTCACCAGCACAAATAAGACAAACTAGACTTTGGGATGAGCAGTAGTGCGTGTTGAAACAAACTGCTTTTCTGCGTCAGTCTGTGCCTTGTACCAATATAGTGGTGAGCCTGTCACAATGCTGCAGCAAACTGAAGTGTTTACTGGGTGGGTACAGACGTACAGCTCAGCATGAAGTGAGAACTTACTGTTCAACATCTTTCCTAAATATAAAGCTACATCACCAACCGTTACTGTAAGGCTGCTCTAACGTGTCAGGAATACGTTTATGTTGACATGGAAGAAAAAATTAATTCCCATTTAAACAAACACACACCTTATCTTTGGGCCAGGAGCGGACAAAGGGAAACAGCCAGTTGGTGGAGACAGCAGAACGTTGCTGGGAGCGAATCCTGAGCGAGCTGATCACTGGGATGCGGTCATTATCACCTAGAAAGTGGAACAGAAATAAAGGATGGAGAATTGAAAGAGAGCTAAAGCTTTCGTTGAGTGGTTACTTAGAAAAAGGAAGCATGCCCTGGCAAACACCTGATATACACCACAGTCCTCAGTCTCTTGGTCAGGATGCTCTTGCAGAAGACTTTTAAAATATTTGTCGTCAGTTTCAGGTTTAGTTTGGTGAACATTTCTTGAGTAAGCTAGCAGGAGAGCAAAGAGTGGACGACTGCTGTTGCATAGAATTTTAAATTCCTGTAAACTCCAGTGTGGATTTTCGACTTGGACTAGCATTAATAAACCAATACACTGGCCTGTAAAATTCAGTTACAACCTAATATCCTTTGTAAAACCAGACATTTCTTTGAAATGTTTTAGTGTTTTAAGTTTACATGAAGTGGGACTTAACTGATATTTTTCTAGCTGATTATTGCATTTCCAAAAGTGAAAAAAAAAAAGATTAGATTAACTAGATTAACATGCAAAAACAGATGTCATCCATCTTTATTTTCTACACATTTTTAATTTGAAGTCATCAAACTGCATCTGCTCTTTGAATTATTGTGGTTTAGTGACTGTAATGTGCTTGTAAATTATTAAACTATTAGAATGAAACCAGTCATTCAACTAAATTTGTCTGATATAGTTTTGAGGGCCCTTTGCAGACACTGACGTTAAGAAAAGAGTCTAGTTTTTGATTATTGCATCATTTCTTGGCCAATTTGGTGCACAGCTGGGACTTTCAGTCTGAATCTTTGGCCAACGACAGCAGCAAATGTCTGATAATTGTGATTAAGATGCTCCAGTTCGGCATTAATTTTAGATATTTTGTATAGAACCAACTATGAAGCTAATGTCAGGGCTAGCAGCTGGTTCAATTAGCAGGACAGAAGTTACAGTAACAGATATATTTAAATATTCCCATCTGCAAATGTTTAATCTTTAGTGGCAAACTGAACTGGTGGAACAACCTCTCTATATTAGACATTACCAACGTATAGCACTTTAACTGGGGGGGGCGACTGATTTTACTCAGTTTTTACAT
Source organism: Etia nguti (assembly GCA_015106755.1). NCBI lineage: Eukaryota > Metazoa > Chordata > Actinopteri > Cichliformes > Cichlidae > Etia > Etia nguti. The sequence goes on along the minus strand of VUQG01020697.1, from coordinate 15,117 downwards.
TGTGAACCTCAGTTTTAATTTTATATACAAATAAGCCAATTATGAAACTTTTTTAAAACATGTCTGATCCAAAAATGTTCTATTCGCAGTATTCTGGTGTCGGGGAATCAGGCACAGAGTTTGTGATTATGCTGGCAGTACATCAGTACTGTTTGTGTAACGCCGGTTCGTCCCTTACCGGATATGACCACACGTAAGGTCTTCACTACGCCGGCCCAAGGCGCTCCGAGAGAGACGAAAGCCTTGATGTACCGATCTTTCCAAGCCTGTGGCTGCTGGTTGAGGAAGTACAGAGTGTACAGGTTGCCCATGCTGTGAGCGATGAGCACCACGGGCTCACCAGCCTCCTCCGCCATCTCTTCAATCATCTTTTGCAGCGCCAAGAAATAATCTTTATTCTCATCTGAAGTAGAGATGAGAGCAGATGATGACACACACACAAAACTTTGTGACATTCACCGGTTGTAAAATAAATAAAATTCTTGCTGTTTTTATTTGACAGCAAATCTTTAGTATGAGAAAAAATTCGGCACACTCCAGAAAACCCAGTCAGCCCTCCTGGTATAAACTATTTTCTCACATCCATTTCTACACAAGTCTACTTATTCAAGAGACAAAGCCATCATGGAAGACTTAAACCTCACAAGGCTTGGTTTATGCTCAGGGCATGAAAGCAGAAATGCAGTGCATGACAAATGTGTCAGCTGCTTTATAGCACCAACAAGTTCTTCAAAATACTGGCTACTGTGCTTTATGTCCTTCTGTTCCAGTAAAGAGACGCATGTCAAGAGTTATGCAATCACCTCATAAGACTAGTTCATGAGAAAACTAAGTAAAGTCCCAGCAATGCATGAGTCCCTCATGCATTGCTGCAAGAGAGCTGGTTGCATATAGATCTTTAATGCTTGTTTAATAAGTTAGTTCAAATATCACATGTCCAAGACACCACAGGTCATCACGCCATGCCTGAACAGTCTTGTTTCTAACAGACTGTGGACTGAAATTCAAAATGAGCTACTGGTGGCTTCACCCCATTCTGGTACAGTTAGACTTACAATTAAGAAGGCAGACTGCAGTTGCCAATTTGGAAATTAAGAGTGCCGTTCGAACTGGGGTGAATGCTTAGCCTGTTATTATATCACAATGGGCTACAACTACAAACGTGATCTATGGAGGACAGACAGAAATGAGGCATCTTTTTTAAAGACACCAGTTCAAAACTAAACAGTGGATGTGGGTTTGCATGACACACTCACTTCAAGAACTCTGGGCATGGACGCAAAAGGAAATTTGACCCTGTTTGAGGGCAGAAAATATACAACTAATAATTTTAATCCCCATCATTATCTTCACAACTGCTGGAAACCAAAACTCAAGTGGTTTCTGGTCTAGAAGAATCAACTTTTGAAAGGGGAACTGGAGCAAAGCAGTTCCAGTAAATATATGAAATACACTCGTTACCCTTGTCAGTTTTGCGATTTTTAATTTAATTTAAATTTTTTTTAAAATTTGCACCACTTCTGGCCATGTTTCTGCCTGGTTTTGCAAGTGTGGTAGCTTACTGGGTGCTTTCCTCCAATCATAGGGTGCTCCTCTGACATCATCATCTCTGGTGTAACCCCAGTCTACCAGTGCCTGCACTATACTGAAGAAATACATTCCTGCAACACACACACACACGAAAACATTAAATATGGTATAAGGCTAAATTTGATCAGCAACAAAAGCTGGTCCCAGTGAGAGGACATCAGTTAAAAATGTGGGCGTTTAACCCACCCACACTGCGTTTGCTGGGATCCAGGTACTCCAATGAGAAGGTCTTCCCGAATCCAGGGACACGGATGTCCACACCTGGTGGGGAAGAGGTGGTGTGTGTGGTCTGGTTGTAGATCAGCCTGCACACACAAGTTTGCAATATTCAATTTATCTCAGTTCTGCATCTGTGGTCAACCACAGACGCACACACACACACGCTTTACGAGGCAACAGAAACACTTCCCGTTTTAGGTCTCCGTTATTCCACCTTCTTGTTATTTATGTGTGACAACAACTTCCACATGTGCGGTTGGTAGATACCCAACGCAGATGATAGTAAAGATGTTTGGTATAAAAAGCAGAAATGAGCATTTGGAACATGCCAAGCTTTAAATGCTATAGCTACATTTGGTAATGTTCCTTATTCGAGTGAAATCTGCCATTACATTGCACTATACAGGCAAGGAGCTGAAGTGCCCTGCTGTAACCCCAGCTGTCATTTTACTTTGGAGTATTTACAGTTAATAATTCTGTTACGTGTCTGTAGGGATAACTTGTTTAGCACTTTCCATCCCTTATCGGAAATTCAGGTAAATAAGGAACGCTTTCCAACAAAACTGAAATGACAGTAAGTGACTAAATAACAACATTGGCAGATGTAAGCACTGGTGAGCAAGTTAAGCTGCAGTACAAATGTGCTGCTTGGAGAAAATCATTCAGTCATGTGAGAACCGAAGCTTACATCATCTATTCCCATTGCTTTGATTTAAAAATAAAAGCTCATACTTTTTCAAAATAAATTGCAGCACAAATAAAATCGGGATACAATTCCCATGATCGATTTAGCCAACTAACATTATGTAAACCCAGATTAGTCAATCTGAGTCCAAAGTAGGACTACAGTAAGAATTAGTCTTACACCATCTTTCTCCAGATGTTTTACTTTATCATTCTTATGACTGTACCAGAGTACAGGTTTACTCAATTCCTGATATTTTTAAGCAGACTGCACTGTGTCGTCCTCTAGACCTTGTTGATAAAGGAGAGGACTATCTTATCCAGGTACTGGCACCTCAGCATTTCTCCACACAAAAAACAAAACAAAAAAACAGCACTTTAAGATTTTATATTTTTTACAATCAATGAAGACAAACAGCAATAAAAGCTAGTAATTTAAAAAAGGGGCAACTTGGTTAATGGCAATTAATTCAGCAACTGACTAACAGTACTTTTCTCTTCTTAATGTGACCAATTCAGGCACCGACACCCACCTAATGTTGTCTATCCAGCAGTCTATGAATATAGGCACCAGCAGCTCCAGGTTGAGCCACAGTGTGAAGTAGTCAGTCTTCTTGTAGCAGATGTAATGGACCACACTGGGTTTGTCCAGCTTCGCCTCCAACTGGTTTCCCAGATCTCCTGGAACTGCAACGAGCAACATTAGCAATGATTCACTTATCAGGGACATTGATCAGCACTTAGCCTTTAGACTATTAACATGCACTTATGTAACCATATAGAAGCTGTGCAAATTACTCTAAATCCCAAGGCCTTGTTCAGTGGAGGAGTGGATGAACTGCAGAAGTAGAAGACAAATAAATCCTTTAAAGACTTCTGTTAAAGGGACGCTCAGTCTCTGCACACACGTTCCACATGGGTGGACGTTAAGGGGGAAAACTGCAATTTGTGTGAAGCAAATCACAACAGACCAAGGCATATGACCCATCGGTTAAATAAATGAGGAAAAATAAAATCTAAAGAGAGAGTTGCAAAAAACCCAACTCATGGCTTCAGCCAGATGTCAGCAGCTGTCAGCTAGGACGCATGATCTGTCAGAAGTCCCCAAAACGCCAATATGGTGCTTGCAGTAAGTGATTTTGTAAACCACACAGAAACTAGGACTACTTCAAAATAGCACAGGATCTGAATCAGAAACAGCAAAGCCAAGTGATCGTGTGAAACTGTAATACGTATGGTGAAGGAAGCAAAAATTATCTTCTGACAAAAATCAGAACAAGAACTACTGGGGTGCCAGAGGCTGCAGATACAGATGTGTCTTGAAAAGCCCTCGTCCTTCGGACCCGTCATCAGCTTGTGACGGCATGGCCGGCCTCTGATATTGTGGGGCTCTTGCCCCTTGGCATCAGGGCGGGGAGGGGGGGACAAATGGCCCGGGTCTCCTGGGCCTCTCTGCCTCTGGCGTTTTGGTTTTTTCTCTTCCTCATAAAATGTGTTTCGTGACACTCACACGATCATATCTATTTTTATTTTTTCCCTCCTCTCTTTCAAGTGCTGTTTGTGTTTTTAATTTAAAAAAAAAAAAAATGCAGCAGTTGGTGCTTTGTCCCTCATCCTCATCTTTCTCCTTTTCCCACTGCACTCTTTTTTTTTTCTTTCTAATCTACCCCTGCCCGTCTGTCATCTGTGGCCTTTTTAATGCCAGACACAGTAGTTGTAATGTGTACAGGTGTAATTATAACTCTTAACACGCTATGCTCAAATTCAGAGCCTGGGAAGGTTTCAGCTGAATAAAACACAAGTCGCTACACCTGTGCTTGCACTTCTGTAAGCCGTAAAAAAATAAATAAAAGGTCTACAGTACAGACAAGTACAAAACATGAAACTAAAAATGAGATTTTAAAGTAAAACCATTTCATTTTTTATTCCTATTTATTTTAAAGTCACCCCTAAAGGTTACATGGCCCAGAAAGGTATGAGGAGAGACTCCCTCAGCGTCTGGAGAAGCTGATTGGCTGTTGAGCTGAAGAGTCGCGTTCTGTCATATGACCTGATGACTGAGCTGTAAACAATTACCTTTTAACACACACGCACATACACAGCTGGCAGGTTTAAATCTTTCCTCAAATAACGTTAATTAGTCAGTCTTGTCCACAGCAGTGCAGGTATATGTGTTTTTTGTTTTCAGATAGAAAACAAAAAGTAAATCGAACCAACCCTCGTTAAAGAATCCAACAATTTAAGGACGGCTCGCTTGAGAGCAAATTTTAACTCTGGATTTATCGTGGGAAAGTGTTTTAGATGTTATTTTCATCAAGCACAGCTATAATAATGAAACGTCATATTATCTGATCATAAGAGAGTCTTGAACACCGAGCTGCACACACGAGTATTTCTCTGTTTTGGCAGATGATGACAACCACAACAACAGGCCAAACATTTACAAAAGTTCAAAATGAATTGACTTATGTGTAATATGTTGTAGCCGAATTGAAGACTCGCCAAGTAGTGAAATGATAAATACAGAGAATTATTTTTAAGTTAACATGATGGCTGATAAACAAGAGGAGAACTTAAATTTGACCCCCTTTAAATGGGGTTTGGTCTCCTTTCGAAATCGCCAGCTGCCGATTAGCTAACTGACGGGTGACAGCAAGTTGTGCAACTATTTGGCAACAGAAGACAAACTAAGGAATAAAGTGATGAAGGAGACACTTACTGAGGACGACCGGGGGTTTCGGGGATGGACGAGGCTTTTCGCCGAGACATTTCCCCGGCGGTTTCTCGGAGCTGGGTGCCGACAACAGCATCAATAAAAGCCCAACACAGAAGGCAGTTACCCGGTGCCAACCCGCCATGACTCCTGATATCTCATAGCCTGAAGAGCATAATCCCTCCTCGGTGTGTGGAGCCGGCTGCGGTTTGCTGCTAAAGCCCACCACAGCTGAGGGTAAACTACCTCTGTCGACGATCAATCAACGAGAATGATCACGAGTTCCGGTTTTTAAGAGCTAACAGTGTCCTGCAAAAAAACAGTTACGCCTTTAAGAAAGTGCCCCCCCTCCTCAGGAGGAGTAGGAGGAGCCACCGGGCTTTCAAAGTAAAAGCTTCCACCGTTCCGCAAGCTTCTTGTTTCGTATATACCTACAAGTACAGGAAATAATAATAATAATTTTAATAATAATATATTAATATCAATATATTAATTGTACCGTGTGGATGATTATTTACCTTAAACTACACACTACCAAAAAGTGTGCTCTCTTTCTATAATCCACCATCTCTTTTCTACCATAATGTGTTTTATTTAGCAAATACTT
>VUQG01020695.1:0-20155 GCA_015106755.1 Etia nguti | reverse complement strand
CTCACTCTATGGCTGTGCTAACCTGTATTCCTAGCTAAAGGCCAGACATGTTGAAACTCCCTAGGTAAATACTGTAAAGGTGTGAGGATGGATGTTTTGCATAGTTGAAGGCCCTTAGCAATGGAATAACATGTTAATTTGTACAGCTGGTGGCTGCTTCTCAAACTTTCTGGCTGTCTTTCAATGATTGTCATGGTCGGGACCCAGCTTTCAGTTTCAAAGTCGAGTCTAATCAAAACCAGCAGTGAATGGACTGCATTAGCTATAGTAGTCATATGTGAATTGCCCATGTAATGTTCATGACCTGTTAAAGGAGACTGGTGGAATTCCTCAATTTCATCTGTAAAAACATGCATCACACAGAGAGATATATGTGCTGGAGTTGTGTGTTTTTTGTTGTAATATTACCTTTCCATCTCTGTGCAAGAATGAGCACCTGCTGTATCCTTAAGTAATAACTGCCTTACCTAACAGGCAAACAGACCTGTGATGGACAGGTGTGTGGATAATGATAATCTGATACTTTGAGATTTCTTTTGTGCTATTTTCGTTGCTGCAACAGAGATATATATGTGTGTGTGTGTGTGTGTGTGTGTCTATATATGTGTGTATTTTTTTTTTCAATCTTGGGCAAGCTAATGGTAACAATCCCTTCAGCTCTTAAGCTTATATAAGGACTGAAAAGCGTATGTTGCATCCTGGATTGCATGGAGTATGATGAACAAAATGCCACCACAGTTAATCATATTAAATGATAAAAAGTAATTAGGGCTCAATACTTAGTTATAAAGATTGCATGTCTTCGACCCTAATCATTGTTTTGCTGTTTTGCATTCAAGACCTTATTCTGAATTTGCTTTAAGATCTAGGAAAAAAACGAGAAAACAAAAAACAAGAGTAAATAATTGATATGAGCATACATGGAGGCGACCTTTAAATTACTAATGAGTTTAGCTTCAAACTTGTGACACTGGAGGATAGCTTTCCTCCTCAATGGCACATGCATGGGCACATGGGCACTTAAATAACTTGTGCTGGAAAATTCAAGACTACAAATTTTCCACTTATGTACTGTGTAAATTGCATTTGTTAAATTAGTGGGTTCAAGCATAATCATTTTTTGAGTCAGGCTCCCTGGTGTCTATACTTATTCTCATGTAACATATTATTTAGTCTATTTGCTAACTGAATATCTTCTTTTGCGTGTCTGTGCATAGGCTATATATGACCATGTACTTACTACACATCCTATATGAGTGGGTTTGCCACTACTATGTGTTTTGAATGAGTTTGGCTGGGAACAGAGTGATATCCTCCTTCCCTGGCAAGCACTGCTGAGTCAGGTTGGGAGTATATAATTACACATGGGTACCCATCAGTAGTCAGAAAGTCTTCTTCTATGCCTCACCCAACAATATAAACTCCTGTGCTTGCAGGGCTCAGCTTGCAGGCAACCAAACCAGTCATCCTGAGCTGAGCTCTCAGTGGAGGCCAGCTTTGCTTGACCTCTCATTGGCTATGTGAAAAGGACTTTATTATCATTCTCACCATTAGCTGCTGGCTCTATGGGTGGATCCATGAGTCAGCGCAAACAAATACCTCCCCTCTAATGTATTCACCTCCGCTCGGCTTCCAGGGTTGAAGCAAATAAGTGAATGGCGACTGCCAAATCAGGTATGAGTAAGTATTCACTCGATGCGGTGAATAATGCAGTATTGTTGTATTGCGGCCAGGCCTGTGTAAACTATTGTGGCCACATGCTTATAGGTGTGTATTTTATTGGCTTTCAGTGAAATCCAAAAGTGTGCCACGAGTTCTTTAGATTTCCAGAGTAGAATAATAAAAGCAAGACCTACTTTCTTGGTCCATCAGTCCATTTTTTTCATCCCTTTTCAAATTCACCATCGTAGTAGGATTGGAGCCTCTCCAGGCTGGTGTTGGGCGAAAATTTGTAGTTTCAAGAAGTGAATTTAAACAAATGTTCTTTGTATGACATCTACATATGCTCTTCCTCCCTTGTGGTTAAGGGCAGGTTACGATTTGTCACTATGAGTGCTGCTGGTGATTCACAGTGAGTGGGATTTTACGCTAAGTGCTGTTTTTACACAGTGTGACTGCAGGGGTATTGACTGCCAAGGGTGATGGCAAGACTCGGCCATGTAAAGGTGTCCTTCAACTGGAAGTAATTCACTTTAAGCTGTAAACTCTCACTGATCATCAGTTGCATGCTTAGCACAAGGACGGCTTGTATTTTATTTTATATATATATATATATATATATATATATATATATATATATATATATATATATATATATATATGATGCAGTGAGTTGCACCATCTTATTTAGAGTTAACATTTAAACAAGAGCAAAACTAATGACATAACTAATCTGTATCAAGAGCAACTTTTTAGATGTGTATAACCACCTTCATGAAGCTTGTTTTTAGCAGCTTTTCATAACTACTCTGATTCTGTTAATACTATATTGTTTCCTATATTTGCCCTTGCAAAGGTGCCGCCTGCATTAATGAACCACTGATCCACTTTCACTGAGATTTCACACTTGGATTAGGTAATCATTATAATGGAGAAGGCTAAAAGGCTGGAGTGACAGATCCCTGTATGGAAGTATGAAAACCAAAGCTTATTAGTGCTGTTTCTGATTCTTTTGCGCTCAGTCATTAGCATGTCAATGGAGTAGAAACACAGGCAGACGGGGGACATTTTCAAAAGGGCTTGTCAGTAACAAGCACTTGGACTTTTTCTGAGAAATATTTGCCAAAATAATGTACTGTGAAAAACTGCATTATTCATCAGGTGTGTTGAAGCTTCACTGAAGCTGTGCTAGTAGAAACCCAGGCAATTTCTCAGTCACTAATTATCAAACATCGTATCTGGAGCCTGGCCCTGGACTGTTAGGAAGAAGTGTCACCGTCAGTGTCACACACAGTTTTACGCATAAGGCTACCCTAATGCTCGCATTAAATTAAATGTGACTTTGCAAGAGGAAACTAATGTTTGTTCTCAAAAGTAGAAGAAATTTTTCCATGTGTCTGACCCTTTTTTGAGTTGCTTTGCCAACACCTAAACAAACTTACTGACCATGTGAGAGGTGTGTAGACATGGAAACTTTAGTGTTAATTTGTGCAGTAGAAGCCCTCACCCCTCGTAAATCTACAGCACTTTCCTCACAATACTCAGTGTGCCTCTGTCTGCTGCTGGCACTTGGTTTCTGCTGATAATAACTTATGCAAAGGAGCTGCCGGTGTCCGTTGGAGAATTTAGAAAGCGTTGCTTACATGCTTTCATCATGTAAGGTTTGGAAGAAGCTCTGTTAAAGATACAATCGCTGCTGATAAATACATGAGGCTAGGCTAGGCTTGTTAGCGTTATTAATTTAAAGCAACTCCCTGAATACCTTCTAAATGTGCCTGAAGGCTGAGTTGATCCGGGATTGCACAGATGTTTTATACAGGGAACAGTACAGTTCAATCCCGGAGGCAACTTTTACATAAAAATGTGCAGGTGGAAAAAGAGAGATTGAAATATATGGGTACTGGGACTACAAACAGTCGTAGCCATTACTAATGATTTTTTTTTCTCTGTAAATTCAGTTGCTTCAGAGTTTTCCTGTTCAGATATGACCTATCACATTGGCATTATCAGTGAATACACGAACAGTTTAAAGTGTGCATTAAGAACATTTCCATTTTTTCTTTTTTTGTATCCGTTGCAACTCTTTTGCAGCCGGTGTGCAAGACAGTTGAGATTTCAACGTATAAAACCAGTTCTGTTTGCTGAGGTTAAAGAACAATTTTCTGCCACTGTGAACAATTTTTGGTCCTGTTCTCAACTGTGATCGTGTCATGGAACTTTCTCTTTGTTTTTGGTCTCATCTGTCTGTGCAACATAACCTGTGCTGACGTAGTAGATACTGAAAGATGAAATAGGAGGAGGTGTGATAAAGAATGCGAAACAAGGAAGCCAGGCAGAATGAAATAAAATATCTGTTTTCCATTTTGTTAATGGTAACAGTGCTTATCTGTGGTAAAACTCCAGAATGGCAGTAAAAGCTGGTGTGTCAGACGACTCAGCGATGCCAGAGGCCACAAAAGAGACAGCATTGTCTGCCGAGTGTAGAACCAGAGCAACAATAGTCTCTCTGCAGTTTAGATGAGACCAGGCTGTTCTGTGCCAGCGTGTTGCTGTCTCTTTGAGTGTTTGTCTTTGTCAACCTGGAACAGAGTGGCACTGAGGGCCTAGCTTCTCCCAGTACTCTTCATTGTCCTTTAACACCAATATTTATCCTATTATATACACGTAAAGCAGCGTGGGGCAGGGTCTTATTTTCCCTGTGTATACTGATAGGGTGTTTGCATGCATTTGTTGCTACGATGCATTGAAAAATGTGATGTAAACTCTGCCCTTTACTCCTGCCATTGTTCCTCAGGCTCGTGTTGCTGCAGAGATAGCACTGCCCTTGCTCAGAGCTGGAGCAGCTTCTTATAAAGATAAGCCTACATGGTGTGTCTTCTTGTAAACTCCCAAACACATACAGGCATGCATTCTCAACCTTTGACCACTGCATGTGCATGACACGGGGTTGTGTACTGCCCCTGCACACACACTCACACGCATATTACACACCCTCATGTAGCCTTGAGCTCTAGTACATTATTAACCCTGCTTGGAATTTTTCTGCAAAGCTTTTGTTTCCGCAGGTTTCCTAATATTGTGTATGACTAACAGAAATTACTTGTTCAGACCTTTAGAAAGGAAATTGAAGGTTAAGGTGTGTCTGCCCAGCTGCATCAAACCAAGTGCATTGTGCTTGTGTGTCAGCTTTTATGTCTTTGCATGTCTTGTGTGTATATATGTATGTAAGAAAAAAGGGTATTTGGAGATTGGATGTCTTTCAAAAATCCCACTTGATTCCTGTCTGAGTAGCGCTTCATACTTGTCGTCTAAAGTAGATTTTATATTTTCTGCATCCAGTAGTCTACTAGGGGACTGCCTAGATCCGCTTGGGTCCTCGTGACGTAAATTTTGTCATCGGACCACGAACGAGTCCACGCTGTCACTGGACCGTCTCGGTCGTGGTCCGATGACAGCGTGGACTCGTTCCTGGAGAATTTACATTACAATGCACCAACTATGCCAGCGTCCAGGCAGCGAAATTTCAAGCAGACTTTAAAGAAGTATAACATGAATGTCTAACTCGGTCTTCTGGTCTCCTGCTGTCCGTATACGCGACCAAGTATAATCCAGGCTTAAGGGTCCCATCAGTTCACAGCTTGCACCGGATGAAGCCTTGTGTATTTGCAGGGCTGTGATACTAGCCACTTTTTCTTTTAGTCAAATTTACAAAGCAGATGGGAGACCTGTATTGAAGAGACACAAACAGAGGCATAGACAGGGTGATGAGAGACGCAAAGCAGGTTTGCTAGGTGGATGAGTGATGATAAGGGTGGGAATGGCACATTTTCTCTACCACTCTCTTTTTTTTAAACTGTCAGCATTTTTTCTTATTTATTCGTTGGCTTTCTCATTTATGCACTGTCACTGTCTTTCTTTATCTTTCATCATATAAAAATGACTTACCTGTTTTCCTTGTGAAATTCACCAGATGAGCTCCTCAAGTGGCTCTTTTGTGAATGTGTTTTTATCTGAGCTTGGAGTGAGAGATTATTGATTATTGTTTATTTCTCTTCAGGGGATTTGTGACTGGTCAGAGTTTCAGTGAAAATTGCAACCTGTTTTTTGCCATGGAAAGTAGAGGTTGGGTATGTGGTGTATTATTATTATTTTCCATTAGAATTGGGTAGGGTGGGTCAATCTGAGTTTAAGGTGTACGGTTGGAATTTAATTCCCATGTGGGGCCAAAACTGATTCGTAACAACCACTAAAAACATTTACTTTTCTGTTGCTGCAGCAACTACACATCAGGAGAGATTCGCTTCCTACATTTAGACTGAGTCACTCACACGGATTCATTAACCTTGTTAGTTTGCCAATCCAAGTGTTGGAGAATGTTGAGTACATTTAAGCTTAATTATTTATATTTTCGTTGTCTTTTATTCCTGCTGATTTACAAGCTTTTGTTGTCCTTTCTGCCTTATTAGCTATAATAGTGAAGTAAGAAAGGTCACTAAGTAAAATAAATGAAGGATGACTTTGAGTGATTGCCTCCACACCACCATCTGCTCAGCTGTGAAATGCTACTCTGCTGCATGTGCTGCCAGACAGTCCTGAGATTATTGGAAACAGTGGATTTACTGCCTGAATAAATATTGCCAACTGGACTCTGTTCTACAAGACGAACATAAGATGCATATGCCAGGCTATATATGAGGCAGTTGATATCTGTAATAGGCTGAAATCAGGCTCTAGCGTGTTTAGAGGCTCATAACATGTGCACAGCAAACTGCAGCTGGTGTTTGTCCATAGCATTTGCATGTTTAAGTGTTCTGCAGTAAACTCATCCTTTGGTGACTCTGAATTTTCTTTGAATTGTGTTATATTTTTAATTTATTCCCACTCCTTATCTTTGGTGTTTTTAGTCCATGCTTTTAATGCTACCTTTGGTTTTCGTCCTCCTGTTTTTCCATGAGAACTGACACAGGACTCCAGAGCTGTTCTGAGAAAATGAGCTGGGTCAGGCGGATGTCTGGTTGTCAGTGTTGCTCTGCCTTTGACAAAAAGAATAGACAGCAACCTGAGACTCACAGGCCCGTTTGTTTCCTGTTAGTTTATCACATTTCACTAGCCAGGAGGTACAAGAGCTAAACATCATGGGAGAGAGACATTCTGTGCTGGGAGATGTTTCTGTGTTTGTATTCTCGTTTAATCTGATTGTTATGGTACATAAAAATCTTGGATGTCTAATGTAGAAAGTTTTAGATGAGGCGCTGTAAGGAAGTTGCAGAATAAGCCTTAATATCAAGAGCTCAACCTCTCCTTTAGCTCCGTTTCTGTTTCTCTCAGGGTTATTTCCGATGCATGACGGTGCCTTCCTATAAAGTTTGGTTCTAACCTTTAGTTTGCATTCCCGTGCTTGAAAATTAATGTTTCTTCAAGTTCATATGTATGTGTTCAAAAAAATCCTCAGAGCTAAAATAAACGATTGTCTACACATTCTGCCAACCAGTTAGGCTTGATTGTGCATTACAACTTAGCACACGGTGTGCCCACTCAAAGAAAAGTGTTCACATCTTTGCTTGTGTTGACGTTTCTGGCGTTGGAGTTGATAAGCACTCCCTTTTTCATATCAGGTTTCGTTCCAGATGAAGTCATCATACACGTTTCATTCAAAAGAATTTTTACCTCATGTGATCATCCATCACTATCTCCCGCTTCATTTCCTATGATCTCATTGTACGTGTTCAGTCTCTAAACTATGTGTTTTGGTGCCACATTCTGTGATGCTGTTGCCACATCCATCAGGTCTGTGATGCTGTTTAGATGCCAAACAAGAACTCTGCTGGGGCAGAGTTCTTGTTTGGCATCTAAACAGCACAGAAGTAATGGTGGTGTGGATCAGGCAGGTCAGAGGAAGGGTGGGGCGAGGTCTTTGTTAAGAAAAGCAGGAATTCTTCCGGCTGGAAGATGAAGTCAGTGCATTCCTCCAGAGCAGCTCCCAATAGTCAGTGGAGCGTTGAATGAAGGCCATGGTGAATGGTGGGGCTCAGTTTTAAACACCTCCTATTGAAAACCAGAGAGACAGACAGAAAGAGAACACCATCTGTCACACTGTTCAGTAAAGAGTTGCCTTTTACCCACCTAGGCTACACTTACTGTGCCAAGTCCTTACAGATAACTCTGCCTGAGGCCTTTCACTTTTTATGCGTACGACAGTGTTTTATTACCTTGTTTTGAAGTGTAGCTGTAAAAGTACAAACAGACAGCAGGACTGCACATAATGAAATTTCTTTAGGTTAAACCTGCTGACATGTTTTAGACTACCTGCTGATCAACTGTGGAAGTCTGATGAAACCTACTTCTGGTCCTGCTCAGGCCCGTCAAACTGAACACACGTACACACATTTGTTCCATCTCTCCTGCTATGTTTCGTACTCTCCCAAACACCCTCTTCAAAACATAGACACACTTGAGTTGCTCCACTTTCCCTGTCTGTTCCCCTTGGCACTAAGCTATCATAACGGCTTTGAAGGAGGGCAGCAGAGCGTTTAATTGGGTTACAGATTGGCATTTATGCTCCCAGGTCCACACGATACTGCCGGGCTTTTAACTAACCACTGGGAACTTAATAAAACGTCACAATGCTGTGCCCATCAGCTGCCAGTCTTTTATAATTCCATGATCCATGACTCAGCACAGCAGATTTTGGATGTCAGTGCTGTTTGTTGTATAAACTGGTATTTCTACAAAACATCCGGTAAGTGAGGGCAATATGTACTGTACATGGCCGCTTTCAATGCATCATGTTTAGGTTATCAACAAGTTGTGTCCCATGTGTTGGTGTTGGATTACATAAGCTCAAGTTTTTGTTTGCTGGGTATTCTTGTTACTTTGAGGAAACTTTGTTACAGTAGCACAACTTTTACTTTCTTCTCTGCTATTCAATATTTTTCAGAGAGTTAGTGCCATGCAGTGGTAAGCTGAGGAAAGCCAAGCTGAACTGATCTGCTCTGAAGACTTTCTTACCCTTCACCCTACCCTATCAGTCCCAGATGGAGCTCAAAGTGTGGGTGGATGGAGTAGTGCGGGTTGTCTGCGGTCTATCCGAGGAGACTTCCTGTCAGGATGTGGTCATTGCTCTAGCACAGGCCATTGGTAAGTACCTCAAGCTTTGTCATCATTTCATGACACCAGCTTATCTTAAAGCCTGCTTAGATAACAGCTTGGCATTTAGATTTTGATGCATACACAAACAAGTGTACTGAAGCATCGCAGAATTGCACTCATCCTGTTCTTTATTAACCTTTTTGCTCTCCACTGACCCAAATCAAGTACGCTGCTGGATTGTCAGCAGGTCAGTTTGGATTTGAGCCGGCACTCTGTCCCTATATCCTCCGGCTTTATTTGAGCTATACTCTGCAGTAGGATTGAACAGAACTCCAGTTTTAGCGCTCTCCTCCTTCTATGAGCAAGCTGCTTGCCAAGTCATTAGGGAGAGTTTGTCCTAATTTCAAGGTCCTTGTGGAAACTTCAGTTTATTTGAACATTTTTCACATGTTGTGTGGCTCTTACGCAGCTGCCTTTTATTCCAGTCCACAGAGGCAGAGATTTAGAGGTATCAGCATCGTCGTAATGCATCTGATGTCATTTGTTCATTATTTAGAATTGGTACGAGGACATAACCCCACAGTTTTATTAAAACTAAAAGAGAGAAGCAACTAAGAATACAACAGATTTGACTGATGTATATCATTTTTGAGAAATAAAAATATTGGTGTGCTGTTTCTTTGTATGGAAATATTTAGGCTAGGAAGTTTTTTATAGTCACTCTTTTTTTTTTCTGTCTTTGTCCCAGGTCAGACAGGCCGTTATGTTCTTATCCAGCGTCTAAGGGACACAGAAAGGCAGCTGCTGGCCACAGAGAGGCCTCTGGAGTCTCTCGCAAAGTTAGGCCAACATGGCAATGAAGTTCAGTTCTTTCTGCGTCGCACTGGCCCCAGCAGCAGTGATGGACCTGGCTCAAAACAAGAGAGACCTAATCCCCTTCCATTGCCTAAGCATCCTGAACCAGAGCCTTTGAAACGTAGCCAGCCTAAAAAAGCCCTGACCTTTAACTTGGGGCCATCCACCTCTCCTAAGACCAAGGCCAAACAATTTAAGAGGTCTCCACGGGACTCTCCAGAGCAAAGAGCCTCCCCCTCTCCTTCATCCAGCCCTCTGTCCCCTCAATTGTCATCTCCTTCTCCCTCACTACCTATAGGCCCTTCAAAAGATGAGGTATTCAGGAAAGTTCTTCAGCAACAGGAGAGACTAAGGGCCATTGAGGCCCAGCTAGAAGCCCTAGAGAGGGAGTCACACACCTGGGAGCGTCCCTACCCATCTCCATGTCCCTCACCTGTTTCTGATGCTCGTTTGCAAGACGAGATGGACGCTTTGGAGCAAGCAATGCGGAGGAACCAGGCAGAGCTTGCACATGAGCAGTACTGGGAGGAGGAGCTAAAAGCCGAGGTAGAAAGGGAGCGAGGAATGCGAAGGAAGCTTGGGGAGCTCCATACAAAGCTAGATGACTGTGGACGGCGGCTCCATGAATTCTCAGTTCGCTCTACTCAGCTGGAGGAAGAGATCCAGCGGGAAACCCAGACACAAGGGAAAGCCACAGGACCTGAGGAGTCGTTTGACGCTGTAAGGGAAGAATTACAAAGTCAAGAGAGACATGGGACAGAGCTAGAGGAACAGCTATCTGAGACTGACAAGGATCTGGAGAAAGCAGAGTCTCTGCTGCAGGTAAGGAGAGAGGTCTGTGCTTTAGAAAAAGGGCTGTAAATCCACACAAGCCCTTCTGTTGTCATTTCAGGGGTGCAGTCCATACCATTTTTTGTGTTACTCAAAACAGTATTCAAGTTATACACTCAAAATAAACAGTATGTCACCAAGCCTGATGTATATTGATGATACTGCAGTAATATGATTTCTGAATGCTCATATTCTACCATGTCTGAAAGTGCTTCATTGTCAGGAGCTATTTACAACCTAGCTTAACTGGTTTAGCACGTATCGTCTTTTATGTATCACACTTTCTAAATACGTGGTTACTGACAGTGTTTATATTATGTCGGCTGATATCTGCATATTGTATTGTTTATAGATTTAAAAAAAAAAAAAGATTAAAAAGATTTGATTTGTAGAACAAATTTTTTATTGGATCTATTTCTCAGCCTCAGCATGTTGTAGTTTGGAAAGTCAGTTTGCTTTTGGTTGTCTTAAATGTGGCTTCATCAGTTTGAAGTGAAACTTGAGTTTCCCCTATGATAGTGATAGTTCAGTTTTTCAAATCCTCATGCACTGAAAGCCCACAGTGTCCCATTCTTTTTCCTGTAGGCCACAAGAAATATCTAAATATATAGTCACTCGTGCTAATGGGGATGCATTTGTCATGAATCATTTTGCTGCGGAACAGAGATGTCAGGTTTTTGGGGGGGTTTTTGTACATGGCTGTATAAAAACACCAGGTCATAACAGGTAACCAACAGCACTGCGAGTGCTTATAATCCAAAAGTAGCCCCAAAGGCATTTTGCCACCCAGACAGTAATTGCATGGAGGGAATGAGAAACCAGTATTTCCTGTAAATGAAATATTAACCTGACAGGGTATAATAAAGCTATGTTCGTAGTAATGGAAAGGGCCTATGTCAGTCATCAGTCAGCTGATCGGTTGAGGCAGCCAGCCGAGCCTTTAAAGTGTTGGTGGTGATGAGCACAGTGTTCCTGTCATCAGACTAATGGAGGGGGACCTGCAGGTATGAACTGTCTCTCCAGAATGCCTTGGTCCAGCATCATTTACTCAGATACACACACTTACTGGCTTGCTTGTGTGCACCTGAGTTCAGCCTGTGGGCCTAAAGGTGATGCCACTGCTTCACAATGTTCTTGAACACCAGCTTTTCAGTAATTGTAGCTGATGGGTCTTTGCACCAGGCATCTGAAGACAGATTTAAAAGGAACAAGCAAATAAGCATTGGCCTGTATCTATTTATAAGTTTGCATCAGGCTGCTTAAATCTGACTGAATCAGAAAAAGTCTCATGGCACTTGTGATGATTTGATTATTCATTGCAGCTGAAACCGTCTAGTGGTGACCTGATGAGCAGTAATCTTAATCAGTGACTGGAAGGTAGACTTTTAGAGTCTACTGCCCCCTTGTGGTGAAAGCAAAAAACGTTCATTTATAAATGCAGCGATAAATGGTCCCTGCAATTGTGCGGACAAGGCGTATACCCACTACTAAACATCCTTAAATATGCATCCATACTTAAAAACGCGTAATAGTTTTATATGCTGCACCCACTTTCCTTTACAGGTAAAATACTTTTCCTAGATTTCCCTCACCGATCCATATTCTTCCCATCTCAGGCCAAACAGGATGAGCTGGAGGAACTGAATAAGGAGCTGAGGCAGTGTAACCTGCAGCAGTTTATTCAACAGGCGGGTGTCCTGCCTGTTCAAACCAACTCGCGCACAGAGCTTCAGGAGCAACTGGAGCAATTTCTACAGGATGGATACAGGGATGGAAGTAAGGAAACAAAAAACCCCAAATATTAATGTTTAAACTAAACATAGTATACCTGATTCATGTCTTCTAAAGATATTTCTTCTTTTAACTCAGACCAGGGTGTAACTCCATTTGAATCTCTGCCTCGTCCCACTGCAAAGCAGTTCCTGGGACATCCACGCAACCTTCAAAACCCTCTAGTGTCCAGCCTCAACCCTGAGGGTGTGTATGTGTGAGACCCCGCTGCTTCTCAAGTCCACTGCCCTGCTCCTCTCCTGCCATGCTCTTTTCATCCCCTGGTCCCAGAGCCCCCCCCCCCCAATTTTTCTACCCCAGCTTGATGGGTTTTGGGCTATAGCTGTCGTTTTTGGTGTTGGGTAGTTGAAGCATCCCTATGGTGGCTGTCCCTGCTGCTTCCCAGCAGCTTTCCTCTGCTCTGCATTTAAAGACATAAAGACCTCTATGGCTAATTCTCAGTCTTCTGCAGATTCCTGTCCTCAGCTTTTTTACAGTATTCTTATAAGTCCATCCAATTTGTCACATATTCTTGTATGCTTTAACTTTTGTGGGTCTGTTTACTCAGTCATATTTCCCTTACTCCCTGTTCTCCGCCTCTTACTATATGCTTCTGTACTAACAGTAGCTGCTTTTGTTATACTTTAATGCATTTAGGGATTTGCTGCTAACCCTCTTCCCCTCCTCTGTAATAACAGAGTAGCCTTTCCACGCTCAAGTCAATAATCGACTATCAACAGCTGCTTTTCAAAGTATTTCCATGTAACACAGCAATCGCACTCGGAATTACTGTGGCAGGCATTCTGATTGTGTTTGGGTTTTGTTTTTTTTTACTCTTGACATGAAAATACATGCCACCAATGTAATTTCAGTTTGCCTTTTATGTATGGATACTGTTTATGAGAGGGGTGTATCTATACAATGCCTTGTACTTTGGTGATGCTTGACCAAAGAGCAAGAGCCTTTTACGAGGGCTCTGCAAAATGTATTGCACTGTCCCATTCTCTTCCCATGTGAAGCCTTGGTCCCTGTGTGCCTGCAAAGAAATGTTATCTTCCTGCTCTCTTTCTGGAGACAGTGAATCGTATTTGGTGAGCTTGTATCTCTCGCAAGTCAATTTTTGTCAAACTCCATGCTAAAAGAAGAGATTCATTTCAAAAGTAGTGCCACAGGACCTGGTTCCTTTGCTTTTGTCACACTTAACATTTGACCTGTCACAATTTGCACTGTGCCTCGGTGTGCTGTAGATTTAGAATTAGCTTACTTTACATACTTAGGTTCCAATAACAATCACCAATCAAATAAACAATGGAAGCTATCATCCATAAGTGACCCTTCAAACCACCTTAAACCAATATTTATTGTGTCTTAGCACTTAATATTTCATTATATTATGTTTGTACGTGTCTGTTTGCTGACAGGTCAAAGTGACGTGTGTTGAAGTGTGCACTCCCTTTACCTTCTGCTGTGTGATGCCGTTTTCTTTTTGGGATTATATCAATTCTCTCTCCTTTGGAAACAGACTGCATCGGAGTGCTTGTTATAGACAGCTTGAAACTGTGTGTGTTCAATAATGCTCATCTGACTGCACAACTCCAGTCATGGTGCTCAAGCCCCGTGGGAGCAGGAATTAACCCAATGACTGGTTTTGGGTCTGTCTGTGTTTCTCATAGGTTTATGTGAATATCTTGATTGACCCAAATCTCTCGTGTTGTGTCTTAGCTGAAAAGTGTTATTTTTTTTCTTTCCCTCAATACAAAGGGATCATCATCCCCATATATTTTTGTGTCTTGCAGTCCTGACATCCCGAGACTCGTCATGGAGATAAAACATGGACCGCAGGGCCAAGGAAAAGTTGTTCACTGTTCTGTCACCGTCACCTCTTATTTAACCCTTTCCTTTGTAATGCTCATTTATTTTTTCAGTCTACCATGATATATATATATATACTGTATATACATAAGACGAATATATTTACAGAGTTTTACTACTGTAAACACTGCAGAGTATCTGTATGAAATGTACAATAATTAGGAACCTTTGACCTAGAGAAATTATTACAATAACTATGTATTTAAATATAATAAAATGTCCACAGTGTTTTAGATAAACCTTTATTGTCTGACTGGTTTTTGCTACACTCTTGTTCAAATTTTATTACAGTCATATTTCTTTAAATGGTGCAGTCCATTAGGAATCCACTTTCTAAAAAGGACAGTGGCACGCAGCATGTGAAATGCATTATGAATATATTATATGTACTGAAATATGCATGTTTTCCTCATAGCGGGTGGTACAGTACATGATGTGAGAGTACACAATAATTTCCAAAGTTCACAAAGCGCATCCTTGCTTGTCTATGCATCACGGCTGTTCCTGTTACGGATGTAGTCACACAGTGCATCTATATGAAACTGAAAACAGGAACGGGAGCATTGCTTTATGATCTATTTAGCTGTAAATAATGTTGACGTTCCTTTGACACCGATGCTGTCAGTTTAATCAGTTAGCTTTCCTTTTCTTTCCACTAGAGGAGAGGCCATTGCTTCACCACAATAAGGTCAGGTGCATCGAGTGTGTTGTGTCGTTAAATTGCAGACGTGCTAAATTATTATGTAATTTGTAGTTTGATTGTTATGTACTTTGCGATAAGAATCACCCTGTGCAAAAAGGCACGACACATTTGTGCTCCACCCCTTTCCTGTTTGTTTACTCTGGAAGGTAAATAGTGACGCGAGCCTTCCTCGCTCTCCGGCTAACCCCCACCTGAAACCCTGTAGACGTCTATAAATACTCTCATGTTCTGATACTCAGCAGGTATAATTACAGGGAGAGTAAATATTTTTCTTCTGTCTCGGTCCATTTAGGTGTGTCTATTAGAAACTGTGTCCATCCATCAAAAGCATTGATTTTTTATTTTTTTTTTATTACATCTGCCTTTTTTGCTCTGTGCCAATTTTAATAACTTGTGTATTATGGAAAATTAGATGAGACTGCCAGTTTTGATATTATGATCAATTATGTGGAATTGGATTATCCTGAGAAGATTTAGAGCTGTCTGGCTTTGTAAGGGTTAGATAAGCTTCAAATCCTTGTTTAGGTCCCGGTGTCTGGACAAGCACAAGCCTCATGTGACACTGATGCCAACCTGTGGACATGGGAGGAATTACAAATGTGCC
Source organism: Etia nguti (assembly GCA_015106755.1). Classification (NCBI taxonomy): domain Eukaryota; kingdom Metazoa; phylum Chordata; class Actinopteri; order Cichliformes; family Cichlidae; genus Etia; species Etia nguti. Next base: position 4,772 of record VUQG01020695.1, on the reverse strand, counting down.
ACTATTAACATTAATATTCTGGTCCCTTCAAATTATGTAAAAAAGAAAAGTTGTTACTTGAGGACCCTCCACTTTTTTTCTTCTTTTAAGATTATCACAGGATAATGTTATGCATGTTCCCCCGCCCTAGACATCCCACGTGTAAAATGAGGCATCCACGCATTTCATAAATAAACCCTGAGGGCTCCAATCTCATAAGGGCACATTAACAGATTACGACTACGTTTTAGGACGGCGTGCTGACAAAATCTTTTCTCATCAAACAAATGCGCGTAAAAGGTGCTGCAAAGCTTAAAATTTGATTACTTTCAGATATAAAAACTCATCAGATCACCATGTGCATCGGGCACTGGCTGCCTGGGAAAGAACCTCCTTGGAATGGGAGTGAGCATCTGCACGTCCACACGTTATGATGATGAATGAGGCCATGAGTTAATGAGTCTGACATACTGCACTTATCTATTCCTTTGTGTCACAGTGAGTCATTATGCACTGATGGGGATAAAACATCCTCACTTACACCAAGAAATGCATTACAGGGCATAACACACAGACAGTTGATTTGAGCAGAAACTTTACTTTGGTTACTTATAAGCATACATTGTACATACTGTATTGGTGCAATCCATATGTATTTTCTTACACGGTAAGGTTTGTGTCACTATATAGAATTTAGTAATAAACTGGTTATAGTCTGATTACTATGCATAATATTATCCATTCTGTCCTGAAACCGAGTTTCTTTATAGCACTGTTCATCTTTTCCTTACGGGCCCCAAGGAACCTCTTGGAAGAATCCTCTGGAGGCCCCCTGACCTCAAATTGGTAACCAGTGAACATGAACATGATCTAAACCCAACAGATGAAACTGAAACTGAAACGAAACACTCACCAGCAGTCTCAAATGATGGCATTAAAGAGGAGGGAGTGCAAACGCCACACGGTCCTAAATAAGGTACTGTATGAACATAGTAGGAAGTAGGTTACGGTACACATGGAGACCACTGGGAGAGCATTTATGTCCAGGCGGTGCTCACGGGGCCACGATCAAGGGCTGCTTGTAAACAGGTGTCTGTCTGATCCGGCTCTGGCTGGGTCTCGGACGAGTCAAAAATATGAGAGGTGTTCCCAAAACCAGGTTAGCCGCTGTCACACGCACAGTGGAACTGGAAACTGGCACAATGTGCGTTAGTCAGTGGCTTACCTGCTTTTAGACTGCAGATTTGGCCTCAAAGCGCGCACAATCTGTAGAGTAATACAGGCAAATGCTGTGTCATAAACAGCTGAATTATTTAAAGTAATTACACACATAAAACGACAAGATAATGAAATTATCATCATGGAATCTTATATGGTTCCCTGGAAACTAGTCTCTTCTAGAATAAGACACTTGGCTTCCTGCCCACGATTTATGGATTACGGAAATATATAATAATGCTTTCATTTTCAATTGGCATTTTTTTTAAAGTTCCTAATTAACATATAATCACACGTGAACACTTGGCGACCCTAAATACAATATTACGGTGTTGTAACCAAATAGAACGTCTAAGGGCATGCTGGATATATGTGGCCTCTTCCCCATACCATATAGAGAGAATAAAGAATAGTGGCAGATAAAGAGGAGCTACTTACCAGTCCCAAGTTTTCTCTTTGGAATATTTTTTTTAGGAAAAATCATGAAGTTTTCCGCCTAGGTCCCACTCTACTCATTATCCGAACATCCAGCTAGTTTTTTTCCTCTATTATTAATCTCAGCGCATGATTAAAGTTGGGTGCATTTAAGAATAAAGTGTAGCCTACACCGACGCAGAAGTTCAGTTCACTTGCACTACCCCTACCCTGCCCACTCCTCTGCATCTGCAACCCGACCTGGTTATTCAAATTAGGAAGACGTTGACACCACGCTCAGCCAACGGGCTCCCGCGCTGGGGTTGAATAACCCACCTTTTACGGATAATTGACCAATGACAGCAGTGGAGAGGCGGGGTTTTAGAAGAGCGCTGTTCGGCTGAGTTCTCTGGTTATAGTTGGGGTGCGGCGCGTTCAGTTTTGCACGTCGTACATTAGGAATGAACCATTATGTTGTTAACAGTTTCCTGCCCTGCTCGATTATTTATTGTGAGCATCAACGCGGCACAGGTTTCTTTGCCCTTAAATAGAGATCATTTGACGCGACAGCTGCCATTGGAGGCGGCATATCTGTACTTTAGGCCAGTTTGATAAAAGACGCCCCTACCCCTACGATGTGAAGTGGTTGAACTCGGCTCGCTTGTGTACAGTGTTGCCATGAGCCGAGTGTGGCTGAGCACGTACCAAGGATGCTGCATGACAGCCTGATCTGACGGTGACGAGGAGGTGGAGGAGGAGGACGACGGGGATGAACTCTCAATTATTTACGACGGGAGAGTTGAGGACTCCCTAACAAATGACATAATATCATAGCGAGTTAAAGCAATGTGATTGTGAACGATCCCAAATGAGATTATATTACTCCCCCCCATTACCCCCACCCATATTTATTCATTGATTAATTAGTTGTAGTCATCTGTTAAAGTGATACAATGTTACTTTGATGACTTGATCCATTTTTAAACTGTAACATGTTCTGTCTTTCCAAGATGTTATCAGACTTTTCGGTTTTGAAGTTTTCTTGTAATCAGTCTTAGACTGTCAGAGCCTTGTAGGATTATTCACAGCCAGGATACACATAACCCGTGACATAGAGTAGAAAATCAGGATTACACACATTGTATTACGTAACAGCTGATTTTGTCAAGTTGGAGTTGCCACTAGGGGGCGACAGAGTTTGGCGTCTCAATACAATCCGGCACAGACCCTCTTGGTGTTATTGCAGGTGTACCCCTCTACACTGTTATGAATTTGTGCAAGTGAACTTAAAATATAACCTTTACTGTGGAGCGCATAGGCATGAATCAATAAAATAAAGAAATCTGTTTTAAAAAGGGACACAAAGCACTTGACCTCTCGTTGACCTCATGCCACTTACCATGATGCGAACTTTAAACTACGGAAATTAAGTACTGTTAAACTTAAAACACCGTGTTTCTTGAGATTTCTTGTGGTCTATTACTGCCAGACTACAGTGTGTCCATCTAAAATGCCATTCTGTATTTTTCTAATCATAATTTTCTGATTAAAAATGAAGACCTCATATAGACTACCACTCTAAAACTGTTACTATAAAACCAGCTGCCTTGGTTTATTTGTTTATTTAGCATCTGAACATCTGAACTACAAATTACATTTGAACTACAAATTGTTCCAAATATCAGGGGTGTCACCTCATTCCCCCTTCTATCATTCCCCTGCTACAGATCTCTCCTCCCTGGATACTCGCATTACGCTTTCCTTCATGCTCCTCTGTGCTAGTTTCTGAGCCCCTACTCTGCACTGCTGTTGGGATGTTATTAAAAAAATACATAACTAAAAATGTTAAAAATAAAAATTTCTACTTTGTATGTTTCTGTTGTGTATTTAAGAAAAAATATTACTCATTTTTAAATCTTTACTCAAATACACTGTTCATGTAATAACTCAGACTATTACAAAGGTGATAGAGTAAACACTTGTGAGCTAAGAAAAACATTTATGATCATTTTATTTAAAAATTATATGGTAAAACAGAAGATTACGCTCAGTCTAGTCAGAAAAGACTGGATGAAATATAAAATATGTCAAAGATGACTGACCTTTGTCCCACCCATGGTGTTAGCACATGACTGGATCATGCCAATTCCTCTTTTCGTGCAACTCAATGTTGTGGTCAAAACTTGCAGTGTTCTTTAAAACAACAACAAAATCAAAAAAGAAAAAAAGGATTAAAAATCACATGTGGGACAGAAAATGTGCAGTTGTAGAATGGCCCATGCATTATCGCTCTGTCAATAGATTACCAAAATATCTTCCTATGGCCACATTTTTGGGAACGCATCATTAAGTCAATTTGCCCCAATTTAGTTTTCAGTCACAAAACTGACACTGCGCCTCTTTGGTAAACCCCGATAACAGCTTTATTGATGCCATTGGCAGGCCTCGTCAGAAGCTGGAGAAGGTTTATTCGGGTTCAGGAATGCATGCTGCTACCACTGGACGCAATAAGAGGCCTGGACCTGTATCGATCATCGGCACTGGAGCTGTGAGTACAATCAGAACTGTGAAAACTAAATTGGTGAGCGTGTTTGCCACTAAATTTGCCCTGGATGTAGATGCAGAAACTCTTGCCCTGTATTTGAGAGAGAAACTCAATAGAGATGTGACCTGTCAAAAAATTGCAAGTAAACGCAGCAGGTTCGGATCTTTCAAGGTTACTGCTGAATGTAATGATGTGGGTGAAATGTACAATCCTGAACTGTGGCCTGAAGGGGCTCTGGTCCTGCGTTTTTATGAACCACGTAAGCCCGGTATGGTGGTGCCAAGCATAGTTGATCTAGCAGGGGAGAGAACTGCGCCTTCTGGTACCAACATATCAACATGAAGATGTCTATTCGGGTATTATCTTACAACTGTCGTGGCCTACGTCTGGGACAGAGTGCAGGGGATAAAGCTCGACGGATTGTTGTGGACAGTCTGCTTGCAGAATGTGACATTTTATGCTTGCAAGAGACATGGTTGTCCAAACAGGACTTGGGAAAACTTAACTGTCTAAATGCAAGTTTTTTGGGAGTCGGGGAATCAACAACTGACCTCAGCACAGCTGTAGTCAGAGGTAGAATACACTGGAGGGGTTGCTGTGCTTTGGGACAAAAAAA
>VUQG01020692.1:0-10116 GCA_015106755.1 Etia nguti | reverse complement strand
GTGCATCTAAATCCGTGGGAACTACAGGCGTCCAACACATATGGGAGATTTGGGATCAATCAGTCCTTTCATCCCAAAACAAACTAACAAATATATTACATGCATTAATAAATAAGAGCATCTCTTTTTGAATCACTCAAGCAGAAACACTAGAACACTCACGCCTGAGGAACATGAAAGTTTTTCTGACAGCGTGCGGTGGGAGTCTTCAGGGTAAGGGTGTGCACTTTCCTGGGGAAGGCAGGTAATTGAAATGCTGTGGCTCAGGCTTCTTTTTGAGGTGTCAGAGTGTGTTACAGACATGCTTCCAGCCTCTAATCTAAGGTGAGTTAGTGCTGATGTCTGCTGTGCCATGACTATATTTGAGATGGCAGTGACCTAAGCTCCTGATCAGCTTCCATTAGGCCCAGCCGCTGGCTCCAGCTCCTGCTGCACAGCTCCGTCAGTACACAGACAGCAAGCTGCCAGCTCCACTCACCGTCTCTCACGGCTATGCCAATGGAAAGAACATCAGCTTACACCAGAGCTAAAGTAAATTACCCCCAAAATTCAAAGACTGCCTACATCTAAGTAAAACTGGTTTCAAATTTTTGACAATCCAATTGAGCTTTGCACATCCCTGGTGCTTTGAGAGGTAGCGCACATTACTGAAGCCTTTTTAGACGTATGGTAGACACACAGTATTTTTGTGCGGCACACTCTAGCTTCAAAGCTGAGACTTCAAATATCACAGTGAAAATGTGACAAATGATACTTGTGATCTGTGGTGAATGGGCTCTCTCATAGCCCCACCGCTATCACGCACTCTCACCAGTGCCACAACTATTCATTTACTTTGGTGTATTGAGCCATGATGGCTAATTGTGGATTTCATTTAGTGGCCATTGATGGACCATGTTTGGTGCTCCAACAGACAGGCTGTTAGTGCTGAAGAGGCAGCAGTGAGAGGGAGAGGATACGTCTCTATTCACGACTACGATACTTAACTTCTCTGCCTGCTATTGTAGCTCCAGAGAGAGAAAGAAAAATCAGAGTTTATCCAGTTTGCCATATTGGTCATCTGTCAGAAAAGCTGTTTTTATATCGTATTGATGATCAATGCAGTACGGCTACAGGAAATATTACAGCTGCTGGTGGCACTTCTTACTTCATACTATGAATATATAGTAAATATGTACCAATAAAGTCAATACTATCTAATGAGTAAAGCAATAATCAAGTAACAGTTTAGTATTTGGTGAATAATATCAGACTGATAGGAACAAATGGTAACAATGAAGAAACAGTTAAAGGTGTCAGGCTGCTGAAACCATGTGGTGATAGAATAGTGTTTGGTCTTTGAGGCACCGTTAAATAAAAGCCTTCATGGTTATTAAACACACACTGTGTTTGTGGTCACATGTCACAGCATCACTTTCATATTATTTCCTTCAAACAAAGAGATGTTTGGAGCATTAATCTCATCGTTGTACCGGGGTACTCACTGTTTTTGATCTCACTGTTGTCAGAGATTACTTTCACCATATTACCCAAGGTAATACTTGGTCATCAGCACATTATCATGTTATACGTGAGATGTTACCACATGTTGTTCAAGAATAGGATGAGTAATCCATTTAACCGTTCTACTGGAGTTATCAGAAATCTCTGTGTGAGAGTTCTTAAATCTTTTAAACTTCCCTCACCACCATCTGCTGTAAGCACACAGAAACATGACAGACGTGCTAAATAAGTATTTAATTGGCTGATTCAATCTTACTGCGGTACACTGAACCTGCTGTGAGGCAAAGTCTACAAGAAGAATACAAGAGAAACAGAACCCAGCTGGGACTGGTTTGCAGTGATGACGCACTTCTAAAAAATGGGTCCTGTATATGATTTTAAGAGCATTTACTCTAATGTTCTTTACTGCTATCACTTCCTCTTCTCACACCACAGTCCACGTACAGTCACTTTTACAAATCTCAGTGGGAGTTTGGGCGATGACCAAGTTAAAAGCTTCAGTAAGGTAAATCCACCGCTGTGGCAGCTACCACCTCTGGACTCACTCGTGGGATTAGAATAATCATGAGAATGGATCCGCTCAAAACTGACTACACAGAAGGAGCTAATAAATGATCCACAGGCAGCTGGGACCACAGCCTCCATAAACACCATTACTAACACAGTATGCTGTAATGGTTTGGAGGTTTTTAGTGCTCACAAGGTGCCCCTGATCGAGAAGGCACACGTACAGACCTGCGTCAGGTTTGCCGTTGAACATCTAAAGAGCAGGCTTGGCAGAAAGTGCTGTGGTCAGATGAAACCAAAATTGAGCTCTTTGGCATCAAGTCGACCCGCCATGTTTGGAGGAAGAGAAAATCCAAGTATCCCCACAGTCAAGCACGGAGGTGGAAGCATTATGCTGACTTCACTGGATTAGGGGGCAATAACAGGGCCATGTACTACAAAATCCTGGACAAGAACCTTCAGCCAGAACACCGAAGATCTGTCGTGGATGGATCTTCCAGCATGATAAGGACCAAGACACATCACCAAGGCAACAAAGAAGTAGCTAAAGAAGAAGCACGTTAAGGTCATGGAGCAGCCCGGCCAGCCTACAGGCTACAGAACATTTTAGGAGAGCTGAAGCTTCAAGGTGCCCAGTGGTGGATTTAGAGAAACTCTCTCCTGAGATGTGAGCAGGGCTGGTGACCAACTACACGAAACATCTCACCACTATGCTCGTCCACAAGGGTACTTGTTGTGCCAAGTCGTGCTTTGCTTGGTGATCAAATACTTATTTCATTCCATGACGTGAAAATATGCATAACTCTAACACGTGTGTATTTTTGTCTTGATTTTTGGTTGATACTCTGCCTCTCGCCATTAAAATGAAACTATAGACACTGGTCATTTCACTGTTAGTGAGCACAGTCACGTTCATCAGGGATTAAAAGATCATTTTCCCCACACTGTACCCATGAGTTTCAACACTGCTGAAAAATAAATCATCAAAATAATGATGAAAATGTAACATTATAAAGACATGGTTTATCATGGTCATATAACATACAACAAGCCTTTTTCAGGACTGTTGCTTGAAGACAATTATGATACTGGTCCTTTGTTCTTGAACACTGTAGGTGGCACAGCAAAATAGTGAACACTCCAGTCAGCTGTTTAAATGCTGATGAAGAAGCAATTAAACAGGAAAATGGACTTGCTATGCAGTGCCATGATAACATGCAAGGCTGCTCCCTAAGGCTATGAGACTGCAGATGAGCTGAAAAAAGAACAGGCTGGGCGTTTGGAGAAGTACTTCACACTGCTGTACAAAGCTGCCTTTCTTTTTAAGGCTGCTGTTTCTGTGCTGTCAGTCCACTGTGTCACTCCTGTTTCTAGCAGCTTTTCAGGTGTGGCTCATTGTTGTTGATCACTGCAGTGGGTAACTGGTTGGGCACAGTGACAGGTTGTCACAGATCTGTCATAATGAAAGCAGCAGCAGTGGACTCGACTTGTAAAAATAGCACCAAATGAAAGAAAATGGAGACATTAATGAGCACAGTCGGGTGTTGCTGTAGAGTCCCTGGAGGCTCTGCACTCAGAGGCATGAGTGTGTCTGCATCTGTGTATGTTGTCAAACAAAATGACAGGGAAGCGGCACATCTGAAGGCCAGAGAAGAGAGTGGTTACAAAGACAAACGAGTCGTTCTCAGTAGCAAAGAGAAGCTGTGCTAATACACTCGTGTTACCATTCTCTATCAGTAATTTCATTTCTTAGTTAATGTGAATTTATACTTTGACAAACACTGCTCCAGCGTGCCGTGTTTGTCACTTTTTGCCCAAGTGTGAAAGTGGGTGTTAAGTGTAATGGACTCACAGGACCACTAGGTGTCTCTTATCCTCCATAATAACTCTGCCTTTCCTTTGAAAACAGCCACACGGTTTCACGTCTCACAATTGGATTCTTAACATGGGGTGGGGGCGCTGAGACGAGTGAAGGGGAGCAGGGGAGAGAGTGCGGACTGTCAAAGTCGAGTAAATGAAAGTCAAACAGGCTTTTGAATACTCTCAGGTGAGAGCTTTAGGCAGAGGTTTCCTGCACACAGCTTATGGTGCACCTCAAACAGGATTCTTCTCATTTATTGTCTATTAATTTGAAATACATTTCTTCTAATCTATGATTCAATTCATATACTTCATTTTTCAAGTGATGAATTTTAAAACTGATAAAGTGAGAGCAAAACTTCCCACACAGTATTGCACTGTCTACAACACTGTATATATTATTAACAATGAAAATAAGCAAAGAAGAGAAGTCATGCATGTATGATCTTATTGAATGAATCCACATTAACACTGAATGTGTGTCGTTTTTATGAGTTATCACAGGCTAATAAATCCATTTGCACATCATATTCTCCAAACTCTTACAAACTCTTCAATAAACTCCAGTGTGACATATTCCCTGATCATCCTCACTTACATTCTGCTACAGCACAAAATCATTAATAAATGCACCTTTTCCTTATGTTTGAAATTTATAGAGAACAGCTGTATCAGGAGGTCTGGAGACTTTGTATCTTTTAAGTCAGAAATATTTTATGTTTATATAGTAAAGCACTTTATCCTAGCATATCTCATTTTGTTCTCATAAGCCATAAACATGAAGCCTTATCCAGACACTCATCAGAATTATGAAAACATACACATACACAGATACATGCAAACATGAATAAATTGTAGATATTGCTTACATATTAGCCAGTAACTGGAAACAGAGCGAGTTTATTACTGTATTTTCTGGACGTATCGTTTGTTCTTTGTTTTAATTTGCCACCTACACTCTGCACACCGGCGCGGTCATGACAATATCAGGAAAAAGATAACAGCTGGCTCCAAAAATTTGTAACGCTACATGAACTGTATGGAAAAAAGCAATGTCGGAAAACTAATTAGGTTCATTACCAGGGGCAGATCTAAAGGGGTGGCATGTGCCACCCTAGTTTTGCATATGACAGTGTTGTTTATTGAAATAAGCTAGCATTAACACTTTGAGCCTAGCTACAGTTAACAGTGAATATAAATTCTAAACCTGAACATGTTACATAGTGTTACCCCCCCCCACCATTAACAAATAGTTCAGGCCATAGCGCGGACCGCCTTTACTTCTTGTTTTCAGTACCAACCGATGCCCATGATTGTGCCAGAGCACATTTGAATCAACACCATTGGAATTTCAGATTTCACACAGGTGGTTGGTTGTTACACTCTGTAAATGGAATGAAGGTGAGTGTTATTAACCCTCTGGGGTCCACAGACACGCCGCGCCTCCAAATCACATGACTGATTTAAGCTGACACAGCAACAACCTGCAGCCATGCTGAGTCTCTATTTCAGCGCGTGTTGAAAGTTCGGACTTCAAAGTATACACCGGTTTTTAAATTTAAATAACAGGCCACTAAATAAAGAGTTATGATAAAAAATATATGTAAGCCATGCTTTTTTCTAAATACTATCGTCACGTTTAGTGAGGAAGGACCGGTTTAAACAAAAGCATTTTCTAAGGACAGCACAAAAACGGTAAAGACAGAAAAAATGTCAACCAATAAAAAAAAAAAAGGCAACACGTGGGATTTGGTTGTTTAGGAAGATGGGAAAGTTTTGGGAGTGACGGCAGCGAGAGAGGGCGAGAATTGAGAAAGATTTGTGACGTTTAGCGTGGAGTGTGTAGTTAGTGTATAGTTAGTGTGTTGTGTAGAGGTTGTTGTGTGTTGTGTGTCAGTAAGGGCACTAATTAATGTCACAAAGGCAGATTGCAGTGTAAACACTGTCTGCAGGTGAAAACCGGAGCAGTGATACACCTCCTGCTGTCAGGCCTGCATGTTTCTCCCTGTGGTGTTCTCCTCTGTCTTGTGGCGGACAAACAGTTTTTTTTACTGGCACAAATAATTTGTGGGGCATCTTATTGTTGTCTCATTGTAGTTATAGTAGTATTTTTAAATGGTTGTACAAAATAAAAAAAAATAAAAAAACACCAGATGGATTGGCTGCATTTTTAGATAAATAGTTGTATATAACTTTGTGAAATAACAATGTAAAATCAAAAGGAGTCAAAAATGTCCGCTTACATCGTGGTCCCCAGAGGGTGAACCCAACAAATCCTGAAAAATTAGGTTTAAAGTTTTGTTCATGATGGTGAAGATTTCTGACATTTTGTGTAAATTTAAGCAACAATTTGATTTTTTCGGACAACAGTTATCCATGTGTTTGTAAATGAACCGCCCCATGTTGTGTAGCTTTGTGGATTTTATAGTTATTGGGCTACATATTTATTTATTATACAGGCGATACACATGTGTTATGTAACTGACATGTTTAATTATGTGGGCTACAGAAAATAAGTTATAGAAACATGTGTATACTTAGTGGTTGAATCATTTTAACCACATGTAACACCTGCATATGTGTTTTTAAAAAAAAGCCTTTGATTTTGCCCCCCATTTGATTTCCATGCCACCCTAAGAAAATGTCTGTAGATCCGCCCCTGTTCATTAGCAACAGGTCAGTAACATCATTTGGATCTAAACGGCTGACTCCAGAGACGCTGAAGGTAGAACAGGAGACATGAATAAAATATTCTTTCAGAGGAGAGTTAAACGACGCCTCTTCAGGTAAGGCCTTCTTTATTTTAGCAAGATGATGCCAAACCACACCGGCCCCATTTATGTTTTAGAACACAGAACTGTAAAGCCAAGAATACACACATATGATCGAACAGCACGCATCTAAAGTTGTTCTATAAAAAAACTCTTGAGAATTTCTTTTCATTCAAGAGCACAACACACGTCCTATTTAACTAGATTAGACTCTAGTGGGCACATTCAGATATCCGAGCTTGACTGACAGCCTCTCCAAACCCCGAGATAAAGCCAATTAAATAATATGGACAGGAGACGGGAAAATGGAGCGACTTTTAAAGCTGGATAAATAAACGCTGATTATACGTCTGACCTTATAGGGGCTTTATTCACCGCATATGCATATTGGAGATTAAAAAAAAAAAAACACCTATAAATATTAATGTGGGGCAATTTGCAGTGTGCAAATAAGCAGTGCATTATCTCTGTGTGGGCTTAGAGTAGAGTCAGCCCTATGCCCCTTCCTTCACCAGAGCAAGTCTGACTGACAAACACTCAAAGATGAACTAATGGAATGGATAATACTCATTATGTTGGGACACAGGCAAAACCATTTTCAGTTAGTGCATATAAAACTTCATGCATGCACAGAAACTAAAGGAACAGTTACACAATTGCTTTTTTAAGTAGTGCTTCAAAGACTAACCAGGCCACAACGCATCGTTTTAGTCCCCCGACGTAATCTCTCGTCGCTATTTCCAGTTTTAGAAAGCATGAAAAGTGATCTGATTTGTATACATAACCCATTTAAATAGAAAGAAGATTAGAGACACATCAATCTTGGCTCAGCCCCAGGGAACAGAGGAAAAGGTTACTAAATTTATCACTCTGCCTTCCTAGGCAGGAGATTTAAATATGGGACTTGGCATCTGACTGACCGTCCTCTGAGGGAAAATATAGCTCCACCTCTGTGTACTCTCACAGCACAAAGACCATTAATTACACGCACGCACGCCATCAGTGTTCCACCCTCACGCCTGCACTCGCACACATTATGGTGTCAAAGCTAAATGTGTAGTGTTCACAGTGTTGAGCTGTGGGGAAAATGAAATCCGTGCTTCTCTTTTATATTACCTTATGGTTGCCAGTTGTCTTCCCACAGCTGGGCAGTGTGTGGAACACCCTTGGTTTGCTTCAGAAACCCAGATTTTCTGTTGCAAACTGTTTGCAATATATTTATCTAACACACACAATGTCGTTTCCTGTCTGCTAGGTGGAACTGGACTGCAGGTTCAAAGGTAGTCTCTAACTACCTTAAAGTCTGTAACTAGACAGAAGTTTGTTAGGAGAGGTAGTTAGATACGTCTCATTGTTAGTGTTAGGGTAACCGGACACACACTATTATAGCATTAGGCTATGGGCTTATGTGCATGCAGCAATTGGCAGTACGATCAAATCTACCTACCAGTAAAAATAAACCTGAAGCTTTTCGTAATTATTCTTGGCAGTGTTGATGTTGCTGCGTTTTCTTGTTTGTTCTCATGAAGTATTTGTCTTGGAATAAAATAAGGAATGTCACTTTTCTTCTCCAATTAATCTGCAAAACATTACTCCATAACTTTTGATGTGCTGCTCTGCAGGTTTGCCCCACTTGAACCTCCAGGCTTGGAAAATGCTGAATCTAAAAATATCTCATCACACACTCTGACAGCACTGTGTTGTCTTTAATCAGCTACATACATGCATGTATTCAAGGCAACACGGAAGGCTGCTCTACCTCATTTCCTAGATGTATCTGAAGGTTCTCGCTGAACATAATCACATAAAATGAAATTAGGTGTGGACAGTTGTTCCTGTTACCTGTTTCTCACACTGGCCATAGTCTGAACCTTGGTCTGGTTGAAAGAAACAAATCTCTCCACGGTTCTTCGCCATCTCGATTAGCCCCATGGCCGTCCTCACTGTGGCATTACGAGCATGGACAAACACCATCACCTGGGGCACAAAGACACGGCTTCAACAAATCCATAATATTAACACAACCCAGTGATATACAGAGACGCTTTAGTAGGTATAATTTATATTGTACAGGCAAATCTCACTGCACTAAAGCAGCAGGAAGACCTGTAACAGATATATGCCACACTGAGTTTGTACAGCTCAAACAGAGCACCAAACTGCAGTCAGACGAGCCTGGGGGGGTCTTAAAGAAAATCGCGTCAATTAATATATGTCACAGCCACTTCTTGACAATTCATTACTGAGAGAAGAAGAAGAAGAAGAAGGAGGAGGAGGAGGATCGCTGGCTGAGCAGTAAACTCTGCGCCTAGACTGTAGCAGTGTAACCTTCCAACCACAAACACATGTACACAGCACATGTTTTATGTTTTGGACAATCAAACTGGCCTACATGTTGTCAAAGATTACAGAAAAGTTAATATCAGGTTTGCCTCTGAGGGAAGGAATGGGACAAAGAGGGGAAAGCATGGAAAACTGGAGTGTATATGTGGGGGCACTTGGAAAAAAGATGCAGACAGGATAACCACAGTACTCAATAGGCTGTTCAACTCCTGCAGCAGATGGAAGCTAAACGGTAAAGTCTGAATTCACAACTCTCCTGTTCCCAACAGGCCTTCAGAGGCTGCAGAGTGGAAGCAGAATGAGTATAGGGGGGTGGGTGGATAGGGAAGGAGGGGGAGGGTAAAAGCAGGGGAGATAAGGACTTGAGAGAATTTAGATAACAGGTGTTCATTCCAAAAGGTTCACACAAAATATTTACTGCAGTACGGTTGCTATTCATGAAAAAGTTCAGGGAAATATTTTGGAGGAAACGATTCTAGAGCTACACCAACATCACTCTCACTCCACAGGGGTGGTGTTAGGAAACATGCATGCTGGTGAGTTTTAGGACTAAAGCAATCAGGAAGTACATGCATGCATGCACTAAAAATGACTCTTTAACAGGGCAGGGGCACTTTACCTTGAAAAGCTGAGAAATGCTACTCTGACTAAGAGATTGCATAAAGCAAATGAAAGTATTCTGAGGAAAAAGGGATTCATCGAATATGATAACGGCTGAAGTAATCTGCTCTCGTTCATAGGACCGGACTCAGTTCAGATTGTATGCCTCAGGCATAAATAAATCCAAAAGACAATGGAGCTCAGTCCATGGGTTACACGCAGTATAACACAGCCCTCGTCTTAATGAATCCTGTATCCCCACCAAAGCCCACACACCTGGGTTCAAATACAGAGAAAAGCCCTTACCTGATGACCTGCCTTCACCTGTTCCAGAACTTTGTTGTAACAAACCTCCTCCATGTCATGAATCTGCTGGATCTGAACAGGACAGAAATCACAGTGAACATGATGGGATACAATCACAGCTCTTAGTACTTCTAAAAGTTACCAGTCTTATTTTTTTGTACATTCAAAGACATCTTAATTGTTCATACCTTGTTATTGATTTTGATGCCAACAAAGGTCTGTCCCA
>VUQG01020691.1:64690-96139 GCA_015106755.1 Etia nguti | reverse complement strand
ACACACGTATATACATACGTATATACATACACGTATATACATACGTATATACATACGTATATACATACGTATATATACACACGTATATATACAATACATATATACACACACATACATACACACACACACACATATATACATATACACATATACATATACACATATACATATACACATATACACATATACATATACACATATACATATACACATATACATATACACATATATATATACATATACATATATACATATACACATATACATATACACATATACATATACACATACATATATATATATCCATCCAAGCACACCATTGTTTTTCTTGTGACATTACCAATAAGTTTGATGTGTCACATGGCCCTCTTCCTATTGAAAAAACAAAAGTTGTATCCAAGATGGCCGACTTCTAAATGGCCACCATGGTCACCACCCATCTTGAGGAGTTTGCCCCCTCACATATACTAATGTGCCACAAACAGGACTTTAATATCACCAACCGTTCCCATGTTATTACGGTGTATCCATATAAATGGCCCACCCTGTACATACATATATAAATAATATTACTGTGAAAAACAACTAAAATTTACACAGTTGATCTATGTAAAGTTTAATTATTTAAAGGTAATATTTTGGTAGCAGATGTTTATTCATAAGCAGAAATATAAAATGTGCTTTAAAAAAAACTCCAAAAAACAAACGGTTTAACTTTTCAAAATTTGTAGCCTTCAGATCTAAACGACACAAACATTCAGTCTACACACTGCTTCCTCTGGAGACACTAAAGCATTTATATGGCTTTTAAACATCTGCTGAGAAAAACACCTGGAAATACTCAGGTGGAAAATCAGCAGAGTTCATGCTTAGGGGAAGATGGTCCTGCAGGGTCTAACTGCAGTGTAAAAAAAGAAAACTCAACATTTTATGGGGAAAAAAAAAAACAATAAAAGTTAAGTTTGGCTAAATAAAATATTCCACACACAATTTTACATAATCACAAAATAATTACTTTTATTTTTCTGACAGTTCAAATGAATCTGTGAGAGGACAAAGTGCACATTAGGATGCTGGATGGATGGGTAGGAGTAACTTTAAAAACACAAAACCAACAATATCTTGTGTTTGTTGCACTTTGCTTTTATCATGTATTTGCTTTTTACTTTTACTTGCAGAAAAAAAATAACCTTTTTGTTAAGACACACCCCTTCATGTAGTAACCAATGGAAACAATGGTTTCTATGTCACTGCAAGTCTCTTTATGTATGTGCATCCCTCTATGCCGAGGTGTAGGTATATGTAACTTTGCAAGCAGAAGTACAGATCAGCTGATTGGATACATAAACAAATGATCAGTAATCTGATGCAGTAGAACACCTGGGAAATGCATCGGCCCCCAAACGACAGCAAATTAAGTCTGCTGTCATCTCATACACTTTAAACATAACTAGTTTAACTAATAAGTGTAGGTTGTTTCTGTTTTTTTTATTTTTTTTATTCAGGTTTGTCTTTAAGAAGGAGGGGAAGACAGGAAATGAATCACTGAGAGCTCAACTTAGTGTACGCACCCACAAGGGCTGCACAGAGGAGAAAACAAGCTCCCTGCTTCTACTGAAATCCTCATAAACACGTCTTACTCATGAAATTAGCATGTTTTTGAAGTAAATTCATCCATCCTGTTCCTCTGTCTGTTTTTGCTTAGTAAAACAAGTAATCCTGACCAACAAAGAGTTGATCTAACTCAACCCCACAGCGAGGTCACTGGATGATAAACAAAAACAAACACCCCTGTTATTAAGCTGCTGACACACGGACAGACAAACAGGCTGATCGAAATGGATGTACCCCCCGGGTCTTCTGGGACTAAGCTTAAAACAGCACACCCACATCGGTGTTACGTAAAACAAACACACCCCACTTATTGAGGAGGAGAGTCACGGCTCTAGAGCAACAAATCAAAAACACCCTCAGGTTAATGTGCCTTGAGACAGTTAATCTCCACCCATCTGTGGAGGCTGAAAGACAAATGCACCCAAACACACATCAGAGAGGAGAAAAAAAAAAATCAAACACACCCTGTTATTATCTGGCAGGGGAGGAGATAAAACTACAGACTGACCTCTGACCTCACACACTAACACACCTCCCCTCCCCCGCAGCAGCAGTGGACGACCCGGTGACCTACAGAGACTCCAGTTCCCTCATCCATACCCCCAAGGACAGATGAATGGACAGAGAGCATTCAGCTGCTTTAAAGCTCAAGCAATGGAACAGCTGACACACTTATTTATTTCTATTTTCTTTTGGGGGGGGGGCTTTATAAAACAGCTGAAAGTAAAGAGCCAGACAGGAAGTGAGGAGGGGTATATGTAACACTGGTCAATGGCGGATGTGAACTAACATGAACCACTACAGTTTCTAAAAGTAGAAACACTTGAAATAACACTGCAGTCAATAGAAACTGTAGAAGAGTAGAGATACTAGAAAGCGGAAAAAATAACCAAAACAGAAAAAGCAGAAAAACAGAAATAACAACAAATAGTGACAGATAACATAAATAAAAGTAGAAATACTAAATCAAAATGTTTCTAATGTAGAAACATTAGAAACAACAGCAAAAATAACAGCACAAGTAACAATACAAATAGAAACGGTGTCAACAAAAACAGTTCAAAGTAAAAATAAAAAATGACAAAAATCAATAGAAACAATAGAAATACCAAAGCCAGAACACGAGCAGACGAGAGAATAAAGAGCAGAGGAGGTTCCAGCAGCACGAGCATAAAGTAGAAACTTGAGAAGCCAGAGGGGAAAAAAAACAACCACAGAACTAAAAGTAGACAAATGTAAAACTGAATAAAGACCATAAAAATGTTTTCCACACTGATAGAGATGGTAGAAACAATAGAAACTCTTTTTTCCCTCTGTTTAACTGAACAGTTTGTTTCTGCACTTCAAACTGTGTGTGATCAGCAGAAAAGTGAAAATCTGACAAAATCATTAAAGTGGAGGAACAGAAGAATCATACAGAGGCAAAAATAACTGATGTTGTTAACGGTACACTGTAAAAAATTATAAGTTGGCTTCCCTTTTAAAAAAACAAACAACAAAACATGTAATGCCATTTCACACTTGTCTTGTTTATTCCGAGTATGCAGACCTATGAACTCGATATAGTATTAAAAAAACTTCTTTATAACCTCAGTTTAGCAACTTTTAGATTATATCAATTTTGAAGATGTTATGGATGGTCTTGATTTCTTTTTATAAAGCTAAGAGTACTGTTGTACACATAGACTGTTCAACAGATGGATGTAGCTACCGTGACATCACCCATCGCTTTCAGAAGCCTTCAGACTAGCATTTCTGTCACAGCCATATTTGTTGCAAAAACTGGCTAAAAACATGTGCAGTTTCATGTAATTCCACAGATAAGCCCCCATTTTGAAACATAGCATAACAAATATTTAGAAAATTAAGTTATTTATTTATTGAATAAGACTTAAAATGGGTCACTGAACCCATAAACTCAACAGGAAGGTGTTTACAGAGGTCAAAATTAAAAGCTGTTTTCCACTAGACTTCTATAAAGCCAGACAGCTGTCGTCGTCTGGTGACCTTCAGACAGAATCAAGATTTAAGGAACTTCTGCATTGGCTTGATTTTGTCAGTGTGGAAGCTACGTCCATGTTTTATGCTGTCCATGGTTTTGCACGATATGTGTTAAAGAAATGAAGTTGCTTTACTAACATTTGAATGATCCAGGAGTCTTAATCACTAAATCTACTACAAAACATCACATAATTTTCATGTACTGTGACAACTAAGGATCTGAAGGAGATATACTTGGACTCTTGTCTTATACATGTAGAGTTTCTAATGCTAACTGGGTGTCCTTGTACTTTAAAGCACCCACATGCTTGCAGCAGACAAAAGAATCACTTTCTTTTTCTTTTCAGGAGAAACAGTCGTAGATACAACAATAAAAAACAAACAAAACAAAAAAAACCCCAAAAGAAAGTACAAACTGTCGTATCAACCTCAGTTCTACCTGCGGCTTTCAGTATATCCTGAACCAACTCTTGTTGGTTCATAAAAACATTCGTTTCCAACTGTGAGGACTTGCGGTGTCATGATGCATTTCCAGGAAACTGACCATGAACCTGAATCTGAACCTGGTTCTGTTCTGCACCCTGAATCCAGGTGTAGAGCCTCAGACGGCGTCCCAGAGTGAAGGATAGACTCTGTGTCCCCCACAAGGTGTCAACTTAACATAGGTCCCTGCAAAGTTACTTGTACCAACCCACACACACACACACACACACACACGTACACACACACACACACACACACACACACTCTGGTTTATCATTCCCATTCACCCACAGAACATGTGATGTATTTTTAACCTTCAGCTCTTCATTCATATCTGCTCATATCTGCCTGTACACGTCCTGCTGTGAGGTATGTCGGGGGGGGGACGTGATTAACATTTGAACTGTCTGCAGTGAGGCTGCAGAGGGACACTGAGATCACTGCTTTGTTTTCGTTTACTAGCATGTATGTGACAGATACCAACACATGCTCAACATGTTCATCTGTCTGTGCATACAACAAGCTTTCCCCATTCAGCTGATTCAGGTCCAACTTCAACAGCGTATCCATCTGCCATTAATCAAGAAATAGTTGCAGCACATGCAGTAACTCCCCCTTGAACCACAGTCTTCAGTGTCAACATGGCCAAACAGTTTAATCGTAGAGATGATGCTGCAGGAAGTGGACAGAACCAAGCTAAGAGTTTCTTCCTGTTCCCAGTCTTTGCACTAAGCTATGTTAAACACACACAAGCTGTAACGCTGCTGTGGTAAAGGCTCATATCTGGAGGAACTATTCCTGTCCACATTAAAGCCTGCAGGTAACATCAGCTGCTTCTCTTCTCCAGCCACTGCTGATCCTCGTGCTGATGGAGGAAATCAGCTGCAGGGGCCTCATTCACAACCGTGGCGAACGCACAAAGCAGGGAAGGCCTAAACGAGGCATACACTGCTTCCCACGCTAAAATTAGAGACTGTTTAAAAACAACAAACAATAATTTAAAAAAAACTTGAGAGGAAAATGTGTGCACTAGTAGGGAAACTCAAACCTATGCAGACAAACATTTTAGACTTTATATAGAAGACCAGACTTTACACTTCATTTGTACCTTGAAGGTCCTGCCGGTTTCTGGTTTAAATAAGTAACTTTAAATAAATCTGCGTTGTTTTAAAAAGGCCCTAAAACATTGCAGACAAACATTTTAACTTTACTCCTATCATCGTTATTTGAGCCACTAGATGGCAGCGTCACTGGAACGTATGTGCGTTTGTGGCCTGAGACACAACCATCACAGGCCACAGACGGTAAAAACAGTAACTTTTCTTTTTTTATGAATTATAAATCCCACATTTACAAATGTGTGAGGAACAGAAGTTTGTTTTTTTGGCAGACCTTTCACAGAAAAAGCACCAGATCAGCTACACTCTGACCTCCTCTGTTTTCTTCGCTCCCTTTTTCATGCTTATTTGAATCCAACTTTACAGAAAAGAGAGAGGAAAAAAAAAAGGATAGCGACCCTCAGCCTCTCTTTCTCTGCCACGTTGTCTGTGGTTTCCCGTCTCGCTCGCTCACACCAAACTTCAACACTTTGACTAATGAACAGGAGTGGTCACATGAACCTCAGAGACACATGAACAAACACTTTGTTCTCCTTTTCAAGCTCATTTCTTTGCTGTGACTGGCAGATCAGGCCTGACGTATGTGATGTGTGACCAAAGACGGCAGCCTGTTCAGTCTGAACTAAAAGCCTTAAATATTCTCAGACGATGCACAGGTTACAGGTTTTAATCACCCCAAAAACTCCCCAAATGACCCAGAGAATAAACATAAAACTCTGGAATAAAGAGGACTAGACATAAACAGAAGCTTTGGCAAGAGAAAGAAAGGACTATGAATACAAGAAGTGTTGGGTAACAAGACAGAGGTGAAGACAATCAGGTAATTAGACACAGGAAGTAAAACCAACACGAGACATGAAAGAAAACCAAGCCTGAAAAGTAGGCTAGAAGCAAATATAAACAGCAACAAGCTCAAACTAGAACTGAAGCTTGATAAAAACTTAAGAACTAGCAGTATAACAGTAAATAACTCTAAACACAAAACAAGGACCAGAAATCCAAGAACTGAAGCTCAAAATGAATAAAATGATAAAGAAGTCAAATCAGGAATCAAAAACCAAACCTGACCTAATGTGCAAAAGCCTAAAGCGCTGGAAGAGCAGTAAAGCTGCACAGAAATTAAAAGATAATAATAGTGAACAGGTATACAACACTACAACACCACCACAAAAAAAAAAAACTTTGCGAAGTGCAGAGCGGGGTCACGTTATCAATCCATTAAAATGTGGCTCACATACACCAAAGTCTTCGAGCTCAACTTCATGATTTATTGGTCAGAAATTAACAAAAAGCCTTAAAACTTAGAAACTATGATTCTTAAAACTTTGTTTTGTATTGCGAACATTTAGAAAGTACTGTATAAAGATTCAAAGTATCATGTCATATTTGACCTCTGATCTCTCTGTCAAGGTCAACAGACTGATCTGAAGATCAAAGTTCTTTATTAAAGTGCTTTCTTTTTTTAAAAAACAAAATAAAAAGTGTGATCACAAACTTTTTAAACTTGATATTTATTACTACACACGTACTACATCCACATAAATGAAAAAAAATAATGCAAATAATTATACTCAAAACTATGTGAAGTTTTAAATCTGAAAAGAAAATGTAAATTTTTAAGACTGAAGCATTCATTTAACACTCTGAAAATTAGAAGGGGAAAAAAGTAGATTTGCATAAATGAGATTTCATTTGAATTTTTGGCATTTTTGTGCAGTTTATTCAGTAAAAATAAATAAATTTAAAAAAAAAAAAATCACACTGATAAGGCAGAAATCTCAAAAACTCACAAAAGCTGATATCAAACATGATACACTCGACATCACAGGATTAAAATGGGTTTAAACAGGGCAAATAAAATCCTACACTTTGCACTTTTTTTTTAATAACTGCACAGTAAACTACTTAGATTACGTTTAAAAAAAATATAACACTATTCCATTAAAAGTAAATACTGGCAGAGCTGCCTTGGAGAAGGTTTGCGGTCTCAGACTGCTTCTGGTTTGTGATGCGTTTGAGATGCGAATGATCATACGGGAAGTTTAGATGCGTAGGTCTAGAATTTGAAGGGATAAGACAAGATGGAGTTGACACTTTGCTAAAATCGTGTCATCTTTCCATGGAATCTTCAGCTGTTCCAATGATTTCCTCACCGATTACGACTACGTATTTTAACTGGCTCAAGTATCACTATGAGGAGGTCAATCACTGCTTCTCATCCTCTTCTTGAAAGTTCTGCTGGGACCTAGCTGTGTTATTGCTGCCTGATCTTTTCATACCCAGGATGCATTTCAACATTGAATAACCATCAGCTGGCGGTCTTCATTAGATACGTGGTAAAAAGAATTTCATTAAAAACTTAGAGTCAGTATCTGCTTGACATATTTCTTGGATGTTGTGTGAATGTCTGTAGAAACATTTCCAGAAAAAAAAAGTTTGTGTTTGAGAACTCTTTCATGGTTTTCTTGACATCAAAAGAAGGCGATGGTTGTCGGAGTCCATGCAATAAATGATTATTTACATGTACATCAATGTAAATGACTCGTCTGTGTACACTGTAACAAATGACCCGATAGAGATGTCTCACTTTGTAAGAGATGACGTGAAAACATCAACGTCATCCACGATTCAGATTTCGCCATCAAGCCGCGACCTTTCGGAGACATAGCACTGCTGTTTCAACCACGTTTGCAATGACATATGCACGTAAGTATATTTAGGAAAATAAAAGCGCAGCCACAATTCCAGATTGCAACAGCAGGTTTGTTTGATTTATGCAAGTTTCTGCAGATTTTGTGCTCTAAACATGAAGTATTCCCTCAGAGTGCAGCTGCTGCATCCCGTCACCACTGCTGGGAAAATCTCTGATGATCGTCTGACAGCAGAATGAGTGATTACTTTAGCGATGAGTTCCGCATTAGCTCTGCAACAGCTACTGCAGCAACTCTGGGACCCTAAACGGGGCTCATCAGACTGCATCTGGACCTGTGGGAACCCTTAGGATACTTCCCATCTTTGTGAGGACTCTCAGTCATGCCACTAAGCCTGGACCTGGCTCTAACCCCCCCTCCCCCCTCAAAATCAGGTATGAACCCTCAGGAGAGGCCCAGTATAAGGACTGGACCCCGTGTCCTCAGAGCGATACAGTAAAACAGTTGACACGCTGAGCTGCTGTGGTTCTGTTCCCCTGATTCGATTATTCTACAAACAGCACCACATGACAGCTTTCAACCACTGAAGCTAAACATGGAGGTGTCATGTGACCTGTCTGACCTCAGCTTCACCAGAGAGAGAAGCAAGCAAGCGAGCTTCACGTTTAATTAGATTGAGTCTAATGTAATGAACTGTGTCTCTCTGACCTTCAGCCACAAACCTCTGGAATCCCAAAGACCTGAGCATGAACCACATGCTGCTTTGGTTGGTGTTCGTGGGCAAGTTTCATAAAGCAAACAATCAATAATACAATCAAATAAGCTCCCAGATAACGAGGCAGCAAAGCAAACACGGCCTCAGAGAGGGGGTGTCAAACATGCGGTCTGGGCACCAGAACCGACCCGCTAGAGAGTACAGATCAGCCCACTGGATATGGATGGCTTTGCATAGTGTGACAACTCTGCAGAAGTCTTTACTTACTCAAAATTCACAGCTATTCCTGACCAACTTTACTGCACAAAAGTCTCTGCTGAACGTATTATGTCCAGACAAAACTGGGAGGAAAACGAAGCTATTCAAAAGAAGTGGCAACAGTCGTATTTTAACCCAACACATGATATTTTTCTAACCTAACCACGTGGGTTTAATGCTTAACCCTTGTGAAAATCTGTGACTTATAAGATTCAAACTGGGGTCCGTGGTATGAGTCACACCACCACCATCGTGTCTCACAATACAGAATTTTCCAGCCTTTAAACATGTAAAATATTGTTAATCAGCTCATATGAGACCGGATACATGAAGATTCGTATGCAGAAACATAAATCAGTAGATTTATGTTTGAGACTGATGAGACTGTGCTAAAAACTTCACATGGTGCATGACAAGGAAAACACAGATAAGAAGTATAAAATAAAAATACTGGACTATTAATGTTGCACCAGCTGCAGGACAGTATAACTGCACAAAATATGAGCTAGTTCCTGGACGCCTCCCACGTGAAGGCCGGGGCAGACTCAGGACATGCTGGAGAGATTATGTCTCTCTGCTGGCTCGGGAATAACTCTGTGTCCCACCGGATGAGCTGGAAGAGGTGGCAGGGGTGAGGGAAGTCTGGGCTTCCCCATTAGACTGCTGCCCCGAACCCAGATAGATGACAGAAAATAGATGGATGAATGGATGATCTACAACATATGGTGAATATTTAATTGTGCTGGTTTTCAGAATGTGCTGCTTTATGTTTAAAAATAAAAGCAAACTTTAAAAAAGTCCCATTATCATGTCATAGTTTTACTGGTCAGGGATCAGACTGAGCTTTTATGTTTCTCTGTGTTTAAAGAGACAAGCAGAAAAATGAAAGTAGAGGCGGGACAGGGAGCCGCAGAGACAAGCCGCAGCATCACACCAATCACCACCATGACTGTAACTTTCACTGCGGGCTGCAGCTATGAAGGTTAAATAAACTCATCCTGCTTTCAGTCAGTGGCCCTTCAGTGAGTCTGTACAACCATGGCTCAAGTTTAAATGACAAAGAGACAAACACAGGCTTCTGACAGCAGACCTGTGTGGTGTCACAGAGATGGTATAAACCTAACATGGTCATCTCAGGAGCAGAAGCCCCACCAAACACTAAGGACACCGTGGTAAGATATACCCCATGTTTCTTCTTCTTGGCGCTTTGTGAATCACCTTGTTGGTGCAAAAATATTATTTTGTGCCTGTCAGACGTGTTATCTTTGGTATTTTTCATAGATTTAACTAAAGAAATGGGAACAAACTGTGTTTTTCTGACAGGCAGAGAAAGATATTTTAAATTTTTGATGAATTTGGTGTAAGCATTTCAAAGTAATGCATTACTGTAATGAATTTCGTCAATACACTTTAACGTCGTTACTTGCGTTACAAAGGTTCTTCAATTATCTGAATGTCAGGAAGATGGAGGGGGGAAAAAAAAGAAAAAAAAAGAAAAAAAAGGGTTTTCTTCTTGAGCTACAATCAGCTGATTTCAGTTCGTCTGCAGGAAAATGTTGGAGTGGCTTTTGAGGAGCAGCAATATCGATGTTACAGTGACAATGAAATTCATAACGTTTCCAAGACAAAAACGACTCATTAAACTCCTAAAATTCCTTCAACTCTTTGCTAGCAAGGACAGCATGCTAACGCTAAGCTAGCCAAGATCCCAGAGATCCCCTGAACTTCAACAGGTAACAAACTGATGAGCAGTCAGTCTGCAGACTCCATTTGTACCTGGTTCTATAGGAGAATCACTGTGGCGATCTCATCTAAATTTCTTTATGCAGGTTTTCATCGTTGCTTTGTGTTGTCGGCTTTGTGTTCATACCGAAATACTAAGACAAAGCTCTTATGTGTGTCCTTATTAGGACATGTGACTCCAGCCAAAGGTTTATATTGTTAAGTGCTGATTATGACACAATTCAGGTCATTTTATGGAGTAACAGGAAAGTAATATAACTAATTACATTCTCCGGTGAGTAATTAGAATATTGCATTACTTTTAAGAAAAGTAATAAGTAATGTGTAATGCATCACATTTATTGAGTAATGACCCCAACACTGGTGATGTGTAGACACATCACTGGTTCATCCATTGAGCTGGCGAGTTTTTTATGCTTAAATGAGTCACGGGTCGGTGTTAATTGGTTCCACAAACAAACAACCTCTGAAAGTGGTCAGGTACAAGGATCCGACTGCAAATAAGTGAAAAAGCAACGAAAGTCCAAAGAAAAAAAAGTTAAAGGTACTTTTTTAAATTACCCTCTGCAGAATGCGTCAAAAAAGATTAACCTCCAGGGGGCAGCATTTTACCAGATGTGTTTACAGGCGTGTTGTTTTTTCCTTTTAATCTTTTGACATTTCTTTTTACTTTATCCCCCATTTCCCTAAGAGGCTTTGGCATTTCCCATGCTGCCACTTTAAACAATGTTTTTAATGACTCACCTGTAAAGATTATGGTGTATAGCTGCACCATCTTGTGGTACAACGTGGCATAACATGAAAGTACAGCCCAGCCCTAGTTTAACTTCAGTTCATTGCTCAATAACACAACACGCAGATGTAGCTGTGGTTAAATCTGGAAGCTTTCAAACATTTTAAACACATAAATTACAATAATTGCCTTTAAACAAATACACAAAAGCTGCAGCACACTCACCTGTCCTGCAGGTGGCGCTGTGGCTGCCATGTGGCGGCGTGTTGAGGTGGTAGGAGAACCTCATGGTGCTGAACTGACTGGAGAAGGAGGGAGCAGGAGGAGCAGGGAGGCTGAGCAGAGTGCTGCGAGGTCGGTTCAGCTGCATGCCTGCACAGGTACGTCACTACACACCTGTACGCAGGTCAGGGTTTATTCAGTTCATTCTCCACTCTCATGAGATTTTTCTTTCTCTTTCTTCTTCTTTTTTTTTTAAATTTTTTTAATTAAATATAGGTGTTTGTTTTTGAATCAGTCACTTTCTCCTTGTTCAGAGTCAGTTTTTCTCTCAGAGAAATCCACACAGGCACGCTCGGCATCGGTTATCTGCTCCACTCTATTTGCCATTCAGGAAAATGAACTTCAGCTGCGACTCTCTGGTGGTTCGCTCTTTGGCTGAAGCCATGTGGAGGTCAAAAGTGTCTCACCCTCCTTCATCCTCCCCCTCTCGCTCCCATCTTTTTCTCTTTGTCACTCTTTCAGGAATCTAAACGTTACCAGTCTCCGTGCCTCCATCTCCACGTCACGTATCCGCAGAAACAATCAGAGGAATCCAGCTGATGTGGTTTTCAGATTAAAAACCATCCCCGGGTGTGCCGACTGAGGGTTTCTGTCAGTCCAGCTCCTCCGAGATAAAGCTGAGGAACAACTTTTCAGGATCCAGAATCCTGAAATCAAACACGTCTGTAGGAGCTTTAGAGCAGAATGTGCAGACTCAGCTCTCCTCCTGCTCAAGTTCCTCCACTTTTTCTGATTTCTGCTCCTCCTGCTGCTTCAGTTTGACTCCCTCTGAAGTCTTTTCCCTCTTTCTCTTCAGCGTCAGTTTGTCCAAACAGACAGACAGACAGACAGACGGACGGTCTGTCGGTTGGCCGTCTCTCAGCAGCTCCAGGCTTTTGTGTGAAAGTCTGATCTGAGCTGCAGACCGACACCACAACTCCTCCTCCTCCTCCTCCGTCCAGACATCTGATCCCAGAGCAGCTCCCCTCCTCCTCCCTCTCTCCTCTCCCTGTGGTCTGGTTCTCATTTTCTCTGTTTTCTGAGGCTGAAATTTGAAGCAAAAAGAAAACTTTGGAGAAAAATTCCAGCAGGATATTTCAAATTTTTCCCCTTTACCACCACCAGAGTCTGAGCTCCACTTATTCTCCCCCACTCATGACTCTGCTTTTTCTCTTTCTAACAGCAGCACAGATTCAAGTTTCAGGATGATGTGAGCAGCAGCTTCCAGCCACCAGGGGGCTCCAACCCTTCATTCCACATGTCCCTCCTGCACTCAGAGCCTCAGTCTGAGATAGTAACAAAGGTCACATTTCAGTGGTTTTAAGATCCGTCCACAGACGGGAGCAGACTCCCAACATGTCAAAACATTTTCTTCAGGCAGAGCAAAGATCTGCTGCCACCTGCTGGGACATGCTGACATATTTAAATATCCTGCTCATTATTTTGCTTCATCAGCTTTCCTCAACATATGCTGCTCAGGCCTCTTTTCTCATGCTCTGTCTGAAAGCCTCTGTTTTAGCTCCCGTCTCTTGAAAGGACTGCACTGGTTCTTATATGGTGCTTTTCAACTCTTAACTGGAAACTTAAAGCTCTTATTTACTACAAAACTTTACTCCATGGCTTGGGTGGGTTCCATCATCAGTGTCGTGCATGTGGAGTCAAACCATCTCCCATCTCCATGAAAATTGCCAGAAGAAGGTGGTTCACCCCATGAAATGTCCATTTACTCTAAACTATGACTGGGTATTGTCAGTGTGACCAACAGTAGCTGTTACTGTGTCTCCATATGGGTACCGGTGCAGCGTGTGAATTCCAGCATAGTGTTGTTTCAAATCAAATGTGGAAAGTCGTGCAAACAGTGCAAAGTTTAACCGTGATTTTCAGGCTATTTGTGTGAAAATCTGCTAAAAGTCGAGCCTTTGAGCACACAAGTTAAACGAATTCTTCTACAGTGAAGGCGACAACATAATGCGCATTAACCAGTCAACGTCCTGAAGATCTTCCACAACTAGCCGGCTGATTCAAGAGGCCTTCAGTCTGACACACAGCCAGGACACACTGCAGAGATCATCTCTTGGCTGGTTTGGGAATGCTCAGTGTTGCTGAAAAGAACTGGAAGAGATGGGTGGGAAGATGAAGGCCTGGCCAACAAGGACCCCGAAAAGTGGCAGAAAATGGACGGCTGGATAATTAGCAGCTAGCTGGTGTTGCCATCCACAGTCTACTACCGGATGAAAATAGTTTCCGTTTCTGCTCGTCTACCATGTTGACTAAAGTACTGCACTCCACACGAAGTGTTTTTTTACTGTTATGAGTACAGTATCACAAAGCTGTGGATTTACCACTCATCTTCATCTATGAGCGTCCTCTGAAGGGTGTCTGGGCTCTCCCTTAGAGACTGGATGATGGGCTCATTCAGGAGAGAGGAAGAGTAGAGCTGCCAGCAGCCAGATGAGGTGGTTTGAGAAGCCTCTGAGGCACCACCCAGGTGAGGTATTCCAGACATGTCCTAATGAGAGGGGGGGGGGTCTCCGGGGCGGACCAGGACACGCTGAGAGATTAGATCTCTCGGCTGCCTTGTGAACACCTCAGTGTCCCCTCAGATGAGCTGGAGGAGACGGCTGGGAAGAGCGAGGTCTCAGCTCCTCGGCTTAGACTGTTGCTCCTGCAGCCTGAACCGTAGCCATACTTGACAGTTTGAATGCACTTAAGCACTCAGAGCGGTGAATACAAGTATCAAAGTATGTGATTTGGGATACAACATGCAAATTTATCAAAACTCTGAAATTCAACACTACCTTCGAACCAGAAAGTACCTTTGCAAATCTTTTTACATGCACTAAAAAAAACAACGTGTGCAACTTAAACTCTGATCAGCTTCATCTTAGAAAACATTTCAAAAACAGACATTTTACATACCTTCATGTCATCAATTCACATGTTTTCTTGTTTTAAATCTAAAAACGTTTTATTTAAATTTTAGGACCGAAACAAAAAAATAAATAAAATTATGTTTCCAGTAGACAAATGAGAACATAAATGCGGTGGATGAGTCAGTGGATGTCCGACCTTCTGCTCCTCAGTCTGTAACGAGGCTGAAAATCAGGGTGGTGATGAAGAGGAGGACGGACAGGAGAACAGACGTGAGAGCAGAGGTCAGCATCACAACCAAGAAGGAAATCATATGTTTATGTCACACAATATTCCTAAAATGTCCAAAAATAAAACAATTTAACAAAAATCCAAAGAAAATGTAAAATCATTAAACTTCAAAAAACTTGTAAAAATAGTCAAAACAGGCTCACAGAACGTGAACAAAATACTCAAACATATTATGGGAAAAAAAAAAAGATGTTCAAAAATAGTTGAACATGCTGATAGTCGACGTCATGTTTAAGAGAAAATAAAACACGGACATAAACTCTGGTTTCTAATCGCTCAGATTCCCAGCTCGTCAATATTTCCCAGTCCGTGTTTGTGTCTGTGAGTTTCCGGGTTTACAGAATCAGTATTTAGCTTTAAAGAATTTTGGTTGTAACAGTTCAACCCTACAGATCAGTACCCGATAATCAGCACTCCCTACCCGTTTGTCCTCCACCAGGATGCTGTACGCCAGCGGGGAGGAGGGGGGAGACTGAGGAAGGCGGGAGGATGAGCGACGAGGACGCCTGCCTGGACTCTGAGGCACTGAGGCATTGTGGGAACCGTTCCCAAGGGTGGAGTCGGCTGATGAGGCGTTCACGGTGCTGCTGAGGATGCTGTCGCTGTTCCAACCTGCAGCACAAAAAGACGAAGAAGAAGAAACTGCAGAAACTCCTTTGTCTTTATCTCTTATACAGCTTTATATAATTTATACACTTTTTTATTATTGTTGCTAGTGATTGTTGCACTCTTGATTGCACTTAATTTTATTGTACACGTTACAGTGACACTAGAGTTATTTTATTTCATTTTTGCATCAGTACTTGCACACCAGAAGGATTGCCGAGGAGCTTAAATGGCACACTTTATGTGAGGTTTAACAGTTGGATGTGTATCAGCTGAGCCTGAACCAACCCTACGATGGCCAGGAACAAAGTCGGAACTTATTAACTATTTTCCTTCCTAGGTGAGTGTGCAGACTGTAACTCCATCTGCAATCAGATTCAGTCCTGAGACAACACAGACAAAGACAACTTTCTTGCCCTTTGGCAGCTGGGAGCGGCTCCGGCCCCCGCACGGCCCTGGATTGGATAAGCAAAAGTAGATGGATGGATGAATGGATGGATGAGACAACTACTGACCGAAGTGCGAGAAGTTTGATGGGTCTGAGCCGCCAGTGGTGGGATACACCGAAATGTCTTCCCTCTCTTCCTCTTCTCTTCTGTCCTCCTCCCTCCTTCTCAGCATCTCCTCTCTTCTTCTGCTCTCTGATCTCATCTGGAAAACACGAGACAGCTGATCTGGAACCAGTGGAACGGACCCAGAGGGTAACCTCTCCTCTGTTAGCAGGTGTTTACACCTGAACTGCCTCCTGATGTTCTCACCTTCACACGAAGCTGATCGTCCTCCGTCGTCCTCCGTCGCTCCCCTAAACTCTCTGCAGGCAGACAGTTTTCTGTTCAGTAAATTCTCTGCGCTAATCAAACTCGCTGGAATCTATGAAAACGTCAAACCGGTTGGAGACATCGACTGTGACATCACCAACAGCTAATCGAGCACCACTATGTTGGCTTTTTTTGGATCTCAGCGTCCTGAGATGGATTCATGAAGAAATCACAGAAATAACCTGGGGGGCCCCCATAGTGCCTACTTCCAACTTTGCAAACAGTCTGCAGTTTTCCCAAGCATCTGCATGCTGGCTGAACTCACCTGCGTGCTGCAGCGCCTCCTGCAGGCTCCTCTGAGTCTCTCTGAGCTGCTGCAGTACTTGCAGACTCTGCTGCACAGGGTCCCTGTAGCGCACACACACCACCAGCAGAATACACACTCCAACACACACCATGAACCGCCTCAACGCACTCACGTACACAGCGAGCAGCTCCTGAACGCAGGAAAGAGTGATGAATGTTTTAATGTGTGTCAGGTCAAAGGTTAAAGCAACAGGTGAAGCTCAGGTGAGCATACTGACCATGTGCTGGTGCTCAGGATTATCAGAGCTCAGCACAAACTGGTAGATCTTTCTCTCCAGGTAGAAGTTCAAACATACTAAACTCAACAACACCAACCTAAATGCAAACACATGTTATCAGTTACATGTTAAAACGCAGCTCTCTGCAAAGGCGGGGAATGGAGGTCGCATTACCTGGCTCTGGAGGAGCGTGGGGTGGAGGTGATGAGGAAGGAGGTGCAGAGGGCAGCGGCGTTGTAGCAGCAGGAGCTCAGGCTGTGAGTCTCCATCAGTAGGAAACTCTGCAAGAAGGAAACTCTGTTGAAGAGTTCGGACAGCGCCACCTGCTGCTCCCTCGAGGCGCTGCTGAGCTCTGAGAACACAGACCGCAGACCTGAGGAGGGAGAGAGGCGGAGGAAGTGAGTCTTTCAGGTGCTTGATACATTTCGAAGAGGCGACTGTGTGTCTCAGGCCGTCAGTGTGCGTTTACCCTGTGTGGAGTCTCTGAGTGTGACTCTGAGCTCTTCGCCATTGGTCAGTATCGCCTTCTGCGCCTGCAAGGCAGCACTCTGGGCCTCCATCAGGTCCTCAGCCATCAGCCTGGTGGACTGAAGCTGCTCGGCTACACCTGCCGAGCTCTCCGTCAGCCTGACACATGCGCGCATACACACACACCTGTTACACACACACATGCACTTCCTCACCTCAGCATGATGTCATCTGTGCTTGCTCACCTGTAAATGGTGTTTTCTGCTTGGCGCTGCCAGGCCTCAGAGTGCAGGAAGTGACACATGGAGTGAGTGTGTGTGAAGAACTCTGTGTAGCTGTTAAACGCCACTGTGTCCATGCCAGCTGTACACCTGCTGACCTCTGACCCCTCAGGGCATGCTGGGAAATCCCTGCCTGAGCTGACAGATGGACAGACACAGGTTATGGTTAAACTAAAGTATCCGCGAGGCAGCCATGATGACAACTGGTTTAAACCTGTAAGGAAAGGTGCCTCGATGCCTCCTACATTACTTCCTTTAGCAGAGGATACAATGGACCATCCTTTATCAAAGGAAAGGAGATGATGCCAACTGACGAATTAAAGCAATCCACTTTCTGATTATTCATGAAAGGCTCGTCACCTGTGAAGCACTTTGATGTCTGATGTTATAGAATATCAAAATAAAGACAAGGGAGGGTTACACTTTTTGCACTGGTTGTGGCCTCATTTGGGGCACAGACTTCTCTGATTTGTTAATAAAAGGAAAAAGTTTACCTCTTAACATCCACCAGGTCATTGGTAACACAACTAAGGTTTGAGCAAACTGCTCCCTCAGCTTTAATACTCGTTGGGTTAGTCACTGAGGTGAGCTGAGGTACAGTTTTAGGCTTCCACCTCAAAACAATTTGAAGCAGCGAGTGAACCCAGGAACCCCAAACTGAAGATCCAGATAAAAAAGTACATATCTATTCCCCCTTTATAGAGAAATTTAGCCTGTTGGGAAGAAATAAAAATACAGTTTTAGAAATATTTACATCCGGTTCTGGGATTTCGTTTGTTTTTTTTCTTCCAGCTGTACTGCAATTCTTGAATCGGCCACATGATGGAAGTAAACAGCTGAGGATGGGAGATACAAACCCAAAAAATAGCAGAGTGCTACAAAGACCAACTGCTTCTTTTAAATGCAATCTAATCAAAAATATGATTTTGATCGTGAATATTTAATAATGGCACTCAGTGCAGGACAGCAGCGCGAGGAAACACCTGTTTTTCCAGCAGCGGGTTGTTACCTGCTCAGGTGACAGTGGGTGAACCGCAGCGCGATCAGGCTTTGGCTCTCCGACGTCAAGTCCCTGCAGTTTGCGTCCAGGTGCTCCAGAGCTCGCGCCCAACACTCTCCGTACCGGGACTGAGCCGCGAGGGTGCGCACGCGCCGCAGCTCCATCCTGCCGCGCTCAGAATCCGGAGCCGAGGAGGAGGAGTGTCCGGGTCCGGCGGAGAGTCCGAGCAGAACCGAACTGCTCAGCAGCAGCAGCAGCAGCAGCACCATGTCAGCACGAGCTGCCATCCTCACCTGTCTGCAGGTCAAACCGTCAGCCAATAAGAGAGCGGGATTTTCACCCGCACAGAGGTCAACGGGAGGTCACGAGATGTGAGTTTTCTGATCAAGTTACCTTTAATCCATTAATCCAAACAGACGAACCTCTTTTATTTATTTTGAATACACTTTGTGTGAGTTTGTGTTGTTGGTGCACAAATGATTGAAACTTTAATAATGAGACTCTTTTACTGTGAAACTCACCCACAACACCATCATGTCATCATGGGTTAGTTTTTACCCCTCAGCCTGAAAGCATTGGGCCATGCTATCCCCCCGCCACGGGGTGGTGGTGTGGACATCCAACTTTGTTAAGCAGAAATATTGTCCTTAAAGCAGGGGCGTATGCCGTGAGACGAGTTGGGGACCAAGAATAGGTAAACGCCCCCCCCCCCCAGGAATTCAGAATATTTGATCAAAAAATCTCCTCTGTGAAGCAAAACTTTATTGTGGTGGACAAGTTTGCAATGGTTCTTCCGTTTAGCGTCTTCCAAGGTAAACTGGTTCTGCGTGTGATTCAAAAGACCCTCTATGAAGAAAAAGCAGGACCACTTCACCCTGCCCGGGTTAGGGTTATCGCGGAACCCCCCCCCAATCTGCCCAAAAGAGTCCCATTGGGACGTGACCACTGTGCCACGGAGCCCTCTCTGGCTACGCCCCTGCTTACAGGGAGCCTTTTTTTGTTCAAACTCATGTTTTTGCTCTTGGACTCCACTGGAGCAGCTTTTCATGATCCAAAGTTTTTAAAAGGTCCTTATTTATGTTTATTTTCTGGGCTGTAATGCAGTAAATTGGTCTCCTCCCCATTTAAGATAACTTTACTCTGTTTGGCTGCCATTCACAAACAGAAGGTCTGAACAGCAGGTGGGCGGGGCTTCTCCGATCTCTTTGACATCATCTATCCAAGAATAGAAAAAAAACTGTGTTTAGAGCAGTCGTTCTTTTAAATTTTGGTCATGGGTAATGTCGACATCCAGCATTGCAATAATAAGAATGAACTTGTAGAGAGAAACCTGAGAGTCATAAGTAACTGGACATGAAGTTACATGTTTATTGGGGAGCTGTGAGCTATTAGAGCTCAATCCTCAGAGAGCATCACTCAGTATGACGAGGACAGAAGAGGGTAAGCATGACTCAAGCATGACTTCGGTGACGGAGGAAGTCCCCAGATGACAAAAAGCCAGAACATCACAGAAATTAGGGAAAGTCCAAGATTGCAAAATCGCTGCACATGCCCAGGCAAGTTTACTCAAAGTAGTCAGAAAATGATGTGGTTGATGCTCACTTACGCACTATTTTACTGTTTGCTTACTGAGCTGGAGACATTTAAAAACAAACAAGACAGAAAGAACAAGAGTTAAGCCAGTCGCTCGAACCTCGAAATGAAAACATCTACAGAAGTTAAACTGAAATCACGCCCCAGATATTTGAAGGTTAATTTTCTGTACAAGTATCAATTAAATGCTTCGGGTGTTTATAAGTAGTTTAATTTGAAGATTCGTAGTTTTATAAGCATATTTTAAACTTCTCTAAAGTAACTAAAAAACTTTTAATGAACTAGAATCTCGGCTGTCTTTATCTCAGGTCACTCATATGTATGACAGTGAAGCTGTTTTTGATTTACATGGCCCTCCATTGATACAGGTCAAAGGTCAGATGGCAGAGGAGCTCCTGCCCTTTAGGCTGAAAAATCATGGGCTTTTGCCCCCTGAACTTTGCCTCTCAGGTTGCACAGTGTGACATCACAGACTGTGCAAACAGCTGAATGTAACGAGGTGTGATGTCAGCAGGTGGTCTGAATCCAAGCTCGCAGCTCTGCTTGGTCACTCTTACCTTCCAGGTGAGGACTGTGACGTGTCAAACATCAGGAGCTCCCCTTCACTACAAACATGGATTGCACCACACGTGGCTCCTTTTAGCTGCTGCTGTGCAGCAATAAAATTTAATGTTTGGGTTTATGTTCGATAATCTAACGGTCCAAGTGTGTTTTACACAGCTGTGAAGATGCTGTTAATGATGAATGACTTGTAAAAGTTTCAGAGCAGGGGGGTCAAAAATACAGCTGAGGAGCCAGCTGAAGGAAGTGTTGGGTTACAGGTTGCTCTGGAGAGTTTTTCCAGACTTTCTGCTTTAATCCAACCCAGGACTCCAAATTATTGTTACTTTCACAGGCTTTTGTTTTGTGGTTGTCCTCACTGGGTTTTTAAATCACATTTTGTAAATAGATGGTTCATTAATTTTTAAAAACTTACTTCTTTAAACTGAAATACATAAATAAATGTTTTTTAAATAGCTTACTGAGCAGCATTATTACCAGAGAGCAACACAGCCCTGTAGTGTGAGTGATTCGGTTGCTTTGGAGCGTTATGAAGCAAACAGTACAACAAAGGAGGTCCTTAACTGGTGAGCAGCTAAAACCCAAAATCTAGCAAGAAGATTGTTGTAAAAAGAGTTGATGAAACACAAGGTGAAGGCATCAAATTCAAAATGAACTGTTACCAGATTTCTCAGGTTTAACATGTGATATGTCCTGTATGTGCTCTTTGGAGTGATAGGATAATCGACACTCCTGCAAGAGCCACTGTGAAGATGAGGATGTTTCAGCCATTGGCTCTTCGCCCTCTGACTCTGAGGTGTTTGTGTGAAAAAGAGAAGCTCAGGCAGTCAAAGAGATGACACAGATCAGGGGACAACAAACGCTTTTAGTTAGAAAGAAAAATAAGAAAACAGGTAAAAACTAGTTTGTCTACAGCGACAGTGTATTGGAGTTTCCACTGAATTCCAACCAGAATAAAAGCAGAATATTCATCCTCAATATTAGCAACTATGAAGTCACCACACACATCACTACTAATCTAGAAACACAACATGGCTTGGCTGACATGGTGGCTTCTGGCAAGACGCACAATATTATAGGCACTAAACTCTGGAACATGCAATATGGTGGCTGGTTACTGTAGTTTGTGCCGGGTCGAGTCCTGTGGAGTGAGTCCGATTACAGCGGGACGTTTGATTTCTGCAGCAGCGTGAAGCAAACGGGTTCGCTGCTCTGGGCAGACTGGGTGGCGCCACCTACGCAGAGGCTTCGTCACAGCGCGAGGACTCTACAGAGCGAGGCACGTTTATTTTGTCCAGGACGAAGACGTTCAGATTCCCAGAAAGGGTTATGAGAGAAATTGGGCATCCTGACGGGATGTTTCAGGATGATCTAAAAAAAAAGGAAGATATTTTATAATTCTCACTGTTTTATTGACTCTTTTAGTTCACATAAGTGTGCTTTCTGTCCCCTTCAGCTTGTTTTATTTATATTTTCATGAATAAATTTATTTTTAGAACCGATAATGACGCACACCATCCTATTAATGGGTTAACGCCTCAATTCCTCTTTAAAGGTACTTTTTGTAGTTACCCTTTGCAAAATTTAACTCAGGCTTGCACCACCAGGGGGCAGTGTTTTGACAGTGAGTGTGCTCTAAGATGCTTTTCTGTTTAACTTCTTCTAGTCTAGTAAAACCTATATTGAATTTTTAATTATAACCTTATGAATTTCAAAATAGGGTTAACGGTTCTTTGTGGAGTTACCGTTTACAAATTTCACGAAACCTTCTCAAAGGTGAGATGCTTTCACAACCATAGTGTATTTGTTTACACATTGACCTTGTAAGCAAAAGATCCTTGGTTTGATTCCGGGAAGAGACACAAATCCCTTTGGGGTTCTGTCAGGAAGCTAAAACAGGCAGAGAATAACTGCTGTGAATGAGGGAGTAGCTTATTTATGCGTTTTAACATTCAATTCTTTTTAGCCACTCCTTTTTTTAAGGAGGCTTTGCCATTTTCTAGACCACCTGTGTAAAGCAAATATGTTTCAATAACTTGCGTACTTTAAAAAAAATAAAATAAAGGCTACATTGCTGCACAATCTTTGACATTACTCAAAAATACCACCTGGTCCCAGTTCTTCACTTCAGTTGGTATCTCTTCATCAAAGTATAAAAGACTTTGGAAACTTTCAAAATTTAACTAAACAGTAATTTTTTTCAAGTACCTTTAAGTAAAGAGTACGGAGGTTTCAAACAAGCAGCAACCTCCAGGGCTAAAAAAAGAGAAGCAAACAGAGGTGAGCAAAAGTTAGCAGCTAAACTTACTGAAACTCGGTGAAGGCAGCAACCTGCCAAAAAAAACTGCAGTTCTATATTTTTCTTTTCATTCAAGCCTCTCTTATTGCTGTTGTTGTTTTTTAACACAATTTTGTTTCCTTTATGTCCTGATTTTAAAGTTTTTGTTGCTTATTTTTCTGCTGTACTTTTCCTATTATATTGTCATGTCACATTCAGAGCTGCACACTTAAAAATGAATTAGCTTTCTTCCTAGTCCCCCTGTTTTTTTTAGGTTTTGCATTCAGATTGCTTTGTTCTTTCTAATCATTTGGAATTTTACATCTGTGAGTCTTTATATCATGCACAAAGGTCTCCGAATGGATCCGAGCATGCTCATTATTAACCTTGATCATTTGGTTATGTTTTAAGGCGAGGAGGAGACTTAAACTTCAGAGCGAAGAGAAAAATGGAAGCATTTGTGCTGCTCCTCAGCTGCTAGCTAATGTTAGATCAATTGTCGGGTCCCGATCAGATCAAGCATTTTTCCCAAGTCTGATGTTTTGAATGCCTCCTGTAAACACAGACTGTACAAAAGAAGAGATCATAGTCAGTGCCGGTCTGCAAAGCCTCGGGTTTGGCATTGTGGTGCCAGAAGAGTCCAGATTCGGAAGAAGCTTATGTGCACTTATTTGGCGCCTTTCAACCTTAGCGGGTCTACAAAACGGCTTACAATCTGCTTGTCATTCACACATTCACATACTACATCTACAAGGTGCTTGCCTGCCATCAAAACCAACTCTGGATTACAGTGTTTTGCCCAGGGATACGAGGCCTGGGATCAATTCACCAACCCTGAACCATGGCAGAGGGTCCAGGAAGGTGGGTGGTAGACTCGTGGCTGGTCAATGATACAGTAGCCACGTGCTAAAGACTTCCCTTCATATTATTTATTTATATGAAGGGAAAACAATTTACAACATCAAGGTATGTTGAGGAAAACTTCAAAGTTGCAACTGAGAGCATAACCTCATCAGGAAAGTGCTTACTGAGGACATAAATCAAGTGAGAAGTAGGGTCACCTTCTCACTGGCCTCTATACATTCGGACTTGGAGTTCTGGCCATTATTAAGAACAAAGTTTTAAGGCACTTTCATAATGTTTCCACTTTTCAGACTGGGCAGCACCGTCCTTCTTTTATGCAGTCTGTGCTTCGAAAACGAGGCGCCTGGTTCAGTTGTGACAGTAGAAAGTAAGGATAGAAAATGTGACTTTTTTCTATACTGCTAGGATCCTTCAAAAAGACTCCATGGCCTAAATTAAGTTCCAGAGAACTTAAAAAAGTCTCTGCTCATGGTGTAGTATTTTCTGAAAGTTAAGAAACTCTGGAGTGAGGCTCAGATTGCTTAACATTTGTGGTTGGCCAACACCTGAGGGAACGCAGCCAATCAGTCTTAGTCATCTGACAGTTATCTATCCAGCATGTAAAATCAGCACGCTTTCTTTAAGGTATACCGCTGAAACTGTTAGTAATGGTTTGTTTAAACAACACTGATGCCTGGTTCAGTGGGGGCATCAGAGTGGTGTTCGAGCAAAGTCATAAATAGAGGAAATAATGTTTTTTTTATTTTTATTTTCTGACATTTTAATAGCTGGCTAAAACAAAGTGGCAATGCTGCCAGATTCTCTGTGCGCGGCAGTAATGCAGGCTTCATCCTGCACAGTGATGGAAAAGTCGAAAACTTTTTGATAAAGTTGTTCTTCTCTTTCACCTTGACCCCCAACCAATCACAGCTGTCCCTCCCTGAGCCTGGTTTCTGCTGGAGGTCTCTTCCTATTAAAATTGAGTTTTTCTTCTTCCACAGCTGCTCATTTGAAGGGATCGTCCAATCATTGAGGTTCTCTTCGTAACATTTGCCTTACAATATAAAGTGCCTTAAGTGGTGCTACATAAATAAAACGGAACTGAACTGAAACTGAGATGTGAACGCAGCAGAGATGTAACCTTCTCATGACTTTTTTAACAGCTGCTGCCATGTCAGCGGACTAATCTGTCTTATCTTTGCAGAAAAACAGCAGTCGGAAGCAACATTTTACTTCCTTGAAAGAAGTTTATCTGAGCGTAAACCTTGTTCATGTTTAAGAATTGTGAATGTTCATATCATCAGATGTCTGAATATGATCCTTACTGCAGACTCAATAAACAGCAGCAGAACTCAAAGGTTAAATTTCTCCAAAGAAGCTCAGACAGCTCAGCAGCTGTTTGATAAAAACACAGAGTAGCTGCTCTTCAGGGACATTGATAACTCAGATGAGGTTATTTTACTACTGTTGGAGAGTTAGAAATATATATTTGTTCAACACTTTTATCAGCAGGCTGACTAGTGTTTGATTTTGCCATCACATCTCCTTATTAGGGTTAAATCAGATCTATTGGAGCTTTCGGTAAAGCTGAGTTTCCCAGTTTTCCCAACATTTCTGTAAGTTGGAAACTGTTAAGTAGAGTAGCTCTGATGTGACATGCGCCCAGCATTTGGAAACATAGCTGTCTGCTCCTAACAATACTGGCAGCACGAGAGTGTTAGGAAAAGAAATAAAGGAATAAATATAAAGCAGAGTACCTCTGGAAATATAAGTTAAATAACTGCGGCTCTTATTTGTACCACATTTTTTCTCTTTGCTTCCGTTTTGCAAATCAAACAACCAGAGGTCATCCTGGACCTAACTTCACTAGGTTCAAGTCCCCCTAAGTGCCCTCTGAATCCCTCTCAGAAATGGATTTGCAGACTTACAGCTAAGATTTCAGCTCAATGAACAGCTCTGCTCATCCTCGGCACAACTTAAACCCACGTGAAGCTGAACCAGAC
The DNA here is from genome assembly GCA_015106755.1 of Etia nguti. Lineage (NCBI taxonomy): Eukaryota > Metazoa > Chordata > Actinopteri > Cichliformes > Cichlidae > Etia > Etia nguti. The sequence continues at coordinate 70,425 of VUQG01020691.1, read as the reverse complement.
CTCAGTCCAGGTTTTACTACTGTAGACGACAGTAAAACCTGGCAGGGTTGACCTCTGCGTAGGTGCGCTCCGGTTGAAGGCCTGCAGGGTCTCCGAGCGACATGCAGGCGGTTGATTGTACAAACTGGAGGAGTGCAAACTGTTCCAGATATTCAACATGAAGACACAATAAAAATGAGTCATTTCCCACTCTTTCATTAAGACTAAAAACTAAAATAAAGCTACTTTGAAAGTGGGTTTGGATTGATATTAAAAGTGCTTCCTTTGGAAACAAAAGACTACGGAAAACAGATTCATCCTGGAAGAACAACTTGCTCTGTTGGACATACTTGGATAAACCAATGAGGAGGCTTTTTTTTTTCACCAAGCAACTGATTCTGCTAAGAGGAATCAAGAACTCCTCACACTGTTCAGACATTTTAGACGGTATTCAGAATGACTCAAAATCATGGCCAAGTCACGAATTGGGTATAAATACTCACAGATTAGATTCACTACTATAGGAGGCATTCTGAAAATGGATGGAAAACATTAGTGCCCCCTCTCCATTTATTGTTAGCTTAATGGAAAATGGGGACGAAAACAAATGATGAGATTTCCGAGAAACCAGTTTAAGGTGCAAACCGCCGCCTCACATCATCTCTGAGGCTTTCAGTCGAGGACTAGTTTCAGTAAGGGACTGTCAGTCAACAGGAGGAGTTAAGAGCAGGTTGAAAGTCAGGGACTGTCAGTCAGCAGCACAGCGATGAGTAAGGGACTGTCAGTCAATAATATCAGACTTTAAAGCTGTATAACAGAGACAAAACAATAAACTATCAAAATACTAAATAAAAAAAACAGGTTATATTCCGGAAGCAACGTTTCGTTCAGAGTAATGTGTTGTTAAGCGTTGGTTTTTAGTTCCAAACTACTCCCCCCCCCCCTCCCCACGGAGACTAGCGGGACACAACAGCTGCCTTTTGATTATATATACACACACACTTTTTATCGGTTTTTCCTTTTCATTTGTTTTTCCTAGAAAAAAAGACACTATCCATTCTCCACTCGAGGTGTCCCTCAGCGCAAGGTTGGTTCTCTAATCCAGAACTTTACAGAGTCCCCAGACAGAATCAAACGGAGAACAAGCTGCGACAGTCCTTCCAGCTCTGTGTGACACTTTCCTTCTATCTGAAAACGGTGTAAAAACCATTACAAGAACATCCCAGTCATACTCCTCTTCTGCCTGGTGCTGATTCAGTCCGTCAGGCTATTGGTAGACGGCAGGTTCATCAGTCCAATCAATCAGCTGACTCTTTCGCTGACAGCAGTCCGTGACTCTACGGTTTCTTCTCGGCTGGGACAGGGAACAGCAGATTGCGGGACGATGTCTCTGAGCTCCCTACCCTCACCTGCTGCCTCTGGCTCCGCCCGGAGCCTAGCCCTACCATCTGCCCCAGGCACGTGACCAGCCCCAGATACTCCAGGAGGTCCAGGAGGCATGGAGCTGGGAGGCCTCGAGGTGCTGTTTGATCCTCTGTCTCCTCCTAAAACCTCTCTGCTTTCTGATGGCATGGCCGGCTCCCCTCTCCCCTCTGTCCTAACCCCTTCCACGCTGACGTCTCGGCTCGGGATCAGGCTCCCTCTGCTAGGCCTTGTGGTGCTCAGGTCTTGTGGCTGTTCGCTCTGGTTTTGCTGAGCAGGGACGAGGTTGGTCCTGGTTAGGCTGGAAGATGGTCGGCTGGATGAGAGGTGCTGCACGTGTGGCCTGGTAAGCTGCGAGTGGGGCTGGGACCGTAGCTGTGGTTGGATCCGCTGAAAGTGTGGTTGTGCTTGGGACTGGGGTTGGGACTGGGGCGGCCTAGGCTGGGAGAGAGATTGACTGGATTGTGGTCTGTATTGAGTCTGGAGTTGATGTTGCGATGGGGGCCTTGTCTGTGGTTGCACTTGGTGTCTGGGTTGCAGGTGAGGTTGAGGTTGGGCTGAAGTCCTAGACTGGGCTTGTGGCTGCATTTGGGTTTGAGGTCTGGGCTGGGATTGAGGCTGCATTTGGGCTAGGGTCCTGGACTGGGATTGAGGCTGCATTTGACCTTGGTTTCTGGACTGAGGTTGAGGATGAGTTTGGGCTGGGGTCCTAGCGTGGAGTGCCGATGGCATTTGGGCTGGGGTCCTGGATTGGGGTGTCGACTGCGTTTGGGCAGGAGTCCTGGACTGTGGTGCTGATTGCAATTGGGCTGGAGTCCTGGACAGGGGTTGAGGTTGCATCTGGACTGGGGTTCTGGATTGGGTTTGAGACTGCGTTTGGCCCGAGGTTCTGGGCTGCAACTGAGACTGAGGTTGGGCTGGAGGCCTGGATTGGGACTGACTCTGAGCTTGAGTTGGGGTCCTGGCCTGGGATTGAATTTGAGGCTGAAGTGACTGTCGGGGCTGGGGTTGAGATTGCTGTTTGAGCTGGGTTTGGGGTTGAGATGGGTGCCTTGACTGGGTTTGAGGTTGGGGTGCTGTGGGGGGTGTGGTTTGGGGATGTGGATGCCTTGTTTGGTGCGGATGGATGTGCAGGATGGGGGGGGGCTGAGGAGGATGTGACTGAGGTTGCGTATGCTGACTCTGAAGCTGGGTTCGGTGCTGGGTTGAGGAATGAATAGGTTGTGACTGAGCTTTCTGGTTGGCAGCCTGAGGCTGACTGTGGGTTTGGGATGGGGGCTGTTGGGGTCGTGGTTGTGTCAGGCCATGTCGGGTAGGAGAGGACTGGGGTGCTGGGTAACGACTCTGGGCTTGGGATTCATGGGGAAACTGGGGCTGGTAGCGTGGATGCAGAGTAGGATGTCGAGGTTCGGGCAGGGACTGAGGCGAAGACTTGGACTGCGGTCTGGGAAGAGCTTGCTGGGTGTGCTGCGACTGTTGGGAGGTGAGCTGAGGCACAGTCTGAGGCTCAACTTCAGGCTTGGACTGGCTAGAAGGTGCTGGGTGTCCAGAGGGTGGAGGAGGAGGAGAAGGTTCATCCAATGTTGAAACAGTGGACTGTTGGTGGCGATGCTGATGATGGTGGTGGTGGTGATGGTGGTGCTTGTGAGGCGTTCGCTCCTTCCTTTTGTGGCTTTTTGACGGACTAGTGCTACTGCTGCTACTGCTACCCCTTCCACCCAATCCCCCCTCTCCTCCCCTATCGCTTACATCTTCACCTACTTCTTCCCCTTTGGTTACACCATCACCTGTTGCCTCTCCTGATTTGTCCTTGTGCTTCCGCCCTTTATGTGTCTTGTGTCCATGTGGTTGGCTGTCATCTGAAGCAGAAGGCTGCTTCTGTGATTGTGACTGGCTCTGCTCAGAGGGGGCGGGCTCAGGCTCTGAGCTTGGACCTCCTGCCGTTGTACTGCTCTCCTCCTCGGCCGCTGTTGTCTTTCCAGTCTCTGTTGTTGTAGACATTGGAGTCTGCACACTCTCCCTTTCCTCCACTGTCTCTCTTGTTTTACGTTTTTTGATTGGCAGAGCTGTTTCCTGGACAACAGGTTTGGTGGAAGACTCCTTAGCTGCTCTCCGTTTGGCCTCAGCAGCCAAGATGGCAGCTGCAGCGTAGCTTCCCGCTGCTGAGCTACCAGAGGCTGATGCAGCGGAGGTGGATGCTGTGGCGACAGATGCTGCTGTGGAGGCTGACGCTGGTTTCCTGCCCCGTTTCTTGGGGGCAGTCTGTGGTGGAGGTGGAAGTTCTTGTTCTGATTTCCTCTTTCTGCCAGGGCGGGACTTGGTCACTAACGCAGGAGACACCACCTGCAGGGGAATTGCCACATCAACAGGAAAAACTTGCATTAGCATTGTAGCTAGGATTTGTAAAAACATATTTAAGATTTTAAAGCACTGACTAGACTGCTTCCTGGATGCCTCCTAGGTGAGTTGTTTTGAAAAATATCCAAATAGTAGGGACTCCAGGGAAGACAATAAACATGCTGGAGAGATCATGTCACTCAGCTAGCTTTGGAACACGTTGGTGTCCCCCCCTAGAAGAGCTGGCTGAGGAGCGGGAGATCTAGGCATATCTGTTTAGACTGTTTCCACCAAGATCCAGATCCAAATAAGCAGCAGATAATAGATGGATGGAAATACTAACCATACTTCCTGCAACCACATACTACAGTCTACCTAATTTTACTCATCATTTACCTCTGTTTGTGAGGATCTTCTCCAGGTAGAGCCCTAAGTTTCGAAACCATGAAAATCATAAACACTAGTGCACAGTCAAGTCCTCAGTATCCACTCTTAAGACATTCTTGGCAGGACTACTGCCAGTCAAGATAAGTTGTTCATTTTAAACTCCTAATGAAAGTATTTTCTACCTTCCAGATGATTCATGGATCTCTTGTGTTGATCAATTGCTTTAGTGTATGTTAGCTCTTTTGCCCATCTTCAGGACACAACTCTAAGAAGGTAAACAAAGTCTTCCATGAATTCCCTTCCCATTCTTTTTACTGGGATATTCAGAAAGTCTTTGTAAAGGTGGGTTTGGAGACATACACAGGATCCTTAGCCATGTCTCTGGCCTTGCTACAAATGAGGATTTACAATCTGCCATTTCCTGTAACATGATTTAACAATCTCTAAATAGTTATTTGCGGGCTAAAGTTGATCAAGGTAAAACCTTGGATTGCCTTAATTTGCTGTCAGACAAAAAAAAGAAGAAAAAAAAATACTGGCTGCCACCAGCACTACCCCTAAGTTTCCAAGTAGATACACCTATGGTCTCAATTTGAAAATCCTACATTACTTCCTTCTTGAATTATTGCACTCACAAGATTTTAAGAAAACTTGACCTTGACCTTGAGGTCAAGATCACTGAGATTAGAACTTGTCCGAGGTACATACAGCTATGGTATCAATTTCAAAATCCTATGTTGCCTTGTTCTCGAGTTATCGCACTCACAAACTTGGGTGTCCATGCCGCCCACCCGCCCAGTAGAATGAAGGCAAAACCCCATCAGCCTTTCACGGCTGAGGGGTAAAAATTACAGGACACCTCCAACTATCCTTGAAGGTAGTGAGCCAGAATGGCAGGACAGCATGACCTGATGTTACTGGTTGGGAGTTGGGTCTTCAGTGTTTCCTGTCTTGCCTGATATAGGATGCTCTTTATATTACACCTGTAGTTCAAATGGGGACCAGTTTTCCTTTGGAGGGACTCTCAAGAGCTGCTTTAAAGGTTACTAGAAAACACAAGTCAATCAACCTCAACAAAGTGGTGATTCATGGATGACATTATGGTGTAGAGGTGTGATCATATGAATCTAATTATTTTTAAATGACTAAGTTTATACATGTGGACATCAGTTTTGGAGAGATGCATATTTTCTCCTTGAAGCATATTTCTGTTAGCTTTCCTGGCCAGAAGAAATGAGCGAAGTTAGTTAGGAAATGTTTGTTTGAGTTGTTCAGCTTACTGTGATGATTTCAACACTGTGCTTCTCGAAAATGTACAAATGACTAAACGACAGAGCAATCACCTTTGAGGTGGTGGTCGTAGTGCCAGTGGAGGTCTCTGCTTTGCCGAAGGGCATCTTGACCAGCAGTTTGCCCGGAGTTTTCTCAACCACACGCTTCATTGCCACTCCTTCTGTAGCCTGCCTCATCTTCCCACTGCCTACACAAACACAAGGAGATACACAATTACAGAAAAAATAAATACTGAAATAGAAATACTCAGGAACAGCTGTCCAGTATAACTTCTAGAATCACATCTTTTAGTACCTTTGGGCCTCCCGCGACCACGC